>QAOA01001701.1:175349-201788 GCA_003255065.1 Cercis canadensis
ATAAACGGTTGTAGTTTCTTGTGAAATTAATTTGAGGTTTATATTTTTTATTTGAGTGTTTATCCTTATTCTTAATGCTTCTAATTAATTGGTCATTAATTAGTTGATTAGTTAATCACTTAGAGACTGAAAGGAGATTTGTGTGTCTAGTTCATTAAGATGAATACCACAGGTTGCATGTAGGATAGGAATATACCTCCATGACTTGTGTAGTCAATTAAGAGATTCATAGAACCTAATGAATTTATAATTATTATAACTCGAATAGTAATATACAAGGTTAGTAATTGAGGATATTTTCACCAGACCTTGGGAGAGGCTAGTGAATGAATTAGGGAATCTTGACTAGCAATTAGGAAGATAAATTGATATTAATGACATGAGGGATGAAAACCGGGATTATTTTTGGTGAAATTGGAACCATGGGCTTTTCTCTCTTGATTAATTAGTTGTTTTCTCTGTCTTAGCTTATTTTCAGTTTACTTAAAGTTCTATCTTGAAAATCTCCATACTCGTTTATTAGATAAAATTGAGATTAACCCNGGGGTTCCTTACTAATAACCTTCCAAGAACTGCGAAATTCCTAGAATGGGACTTTGTAATGGATTCTCAGTGTTTCCCAAGTCTTTTTGAAGAATTTGGTAGGTTAAGTTTTAGATTTGAAGAATTTGTGTAGGAGAAGGCTAGGGTTCATAGAGAATGAAAACAAGGCATAGGCACGAAAGAGAGGCTTTTGCGAAGAGAGATTTGAAGTTCAAAGTGAAGCATGCGTAGGAGCTAAAGGAGGAATGAGTTTAAAATCAAAACAATCAACTCCTTTAGATAGGAAATCGACTATGGAGAGGATGATGCGATCCAAGGTAGCAACACCAAGGAGGCCGAGGCTAGGGNCACTTGGAGTGGTAGTCAACTATGTCATTCTGACCGAGACTCTGATTTTGTTCTTTTTAAAAGGAGTCGATTGCCTTGTAAACAAAGTTGATTCCTCTTTTCTGGAACTCAGCATATACCTCATTTTTTACTAATTTTGAGACAAGTTTAGCATCCCTCCTCCATTTTAAGGCACAACATCTTCAAAACAAATTTATTGGAGACTCTAAAGCTTAAGTTAGTTAAAAGTAATCATTGAAAAGACATTGAACACTCATGAAACCATCAAGTAACATATACATATACAAAGATTTTAGGCAAATTCTGGAGCAAAGTGCAGAGAAATCAGTAGAATCTGAAGTCAGACAAAGGACATGGGTCACACACACGATCAGGTCCTACCCGTGTCTAGCCTCCAAAAGTCCCTGCTTGAGCTGAATAAAGAATACAACTAGGATAATAAAGAACACGCTCGTGTTGGACACTGTGTCAGTTAGCCATGTTATTCTCCCTCCCATGAGTTCTTCACAATGCCAAAATCTGTCATCTTCTTGTTGTTTTTGTTTGTGTCACGATATCTGTATACCACTACAAGTAAAACATGATAATCTTGTGTGGTAAGTACTTCCTTCTGAGCTACTCCTATATATTTATAGATGTCTCCCTTTTTAAAGTCGTTCTAGTTCTTTAGATCATCTAAGTGTAGTAGCCACTGGTTGTACCTCAATCATTTCCTGTCATGTAAAATTCTCATGTGGTTAAATCTTTAAAGGTTCATCATAAAGAAGAGAAGCATAATAAGTTAAAAAAATCATTACCCCTATTGGAGGTTTACAATCTTCTTTCCGTCCTACATATCGACAACTCTTATCAAGTACGCATCCATTTGTAAAGAAGTATTTCAATGCCTCATGTAGAGATAATGAATAGCCTTTAGTCCTATCTAGTATGTGGTTCTCTTTAGCAACATTCAAGAGATATTGAGCAAAGAGCTCAATATGCTCTACTTCTTCCTTCTTTATTGATATATGTATATTCTGATTTTAAGTTCCATGTTTGTCAATGAATTTTTAACAACATTTGAGTTAATTTGCTTTAAACATGGTACTTAATCCATGAATTTATGTTATCATGTGTTTCTCTTGTTGGTCAAGCAAAAGGAAGGATTTTAGGTAAATTCTGGAGCAAAGTGCAGAGAAATTAGTAGAATCTGAAGTCAGACAAAGGACATGGGTCACACACACGGTCGGGTCCTACCCGTGTCTAGCCTCCAGAAGTCCCTGCTCGAGCTGAATAAAGAATACAACTAGAATAATAAAGAACACGCTCGTGTTGGACACAAATCAGTTAGCCATAGACAAACCAGAGATGAACAAGCCTTCAGCCAGAGAAGCACGGGTCATGTCGAGATAAACACAGTCTGAAGCAGAAAAGACACGACTATGTCTGAGGCCATATCTAAGGTCCAAAAAGTCAATTTAAGTAACATGCCCAGTTCCATAAGTGAACACGGCCCGTGTCTTGGTCGTGTTTAAGCGACTGAAGACTAAACCCCTAATTTTCGAATAGCATAAATAGGAACCTAAAAGGGGGATTTGACAGGGGAGAAAAATAGAGACAAAGGAGTCATCAAGGAGCAAAAGGAAACTTCAGAGCAAGATCGGCGACGATTGCGACTCATACTTCACCTAGTTTTCATTCTTTTACCTCATGATGAACTTCAATTATCTATTTTTCTTTGATTTGATCATGAGTAGCTAAATCTTTTAGGTAGGGGATAGATGTAGCTTAAAATTTGATGAAGATTTCTTGTTGAATACTTTTCTTCTAATGCAAATTTATTTGTTGGAGTAGAGTTTACTGTTCTTAATGCATTTGAATGATTGACCGCAATTTGAATGAATTGTTAGCTCATATTGATGTTAGGGATAGTAAGATTTAAGCATGTCTTGTAATCTTTATCATAAATCAAGTAATCTAGGAATAGATGATTTAATTTATATGGTCTTGATTTAATTTTCTTAGGCTTAATCACCTAGACAAGTTAATTGAACGAAGGAATTGGGCAATTAAGTGGGATAGGGAGGATTGTTTCTCCAAGGAATTGGGATCAATCAAATTAAGAAATTGGCCAACAACAAATGATTTGTATCTAGATTAGATTATTCTTCAATGAGTCAAAGGTTATTTTGTCTATGAAATAACCGAATTCAAAAGCGAGTGAAATCAACCCCTACCCTTCTTTTGCACATCGTTAATCTTGTAATTTAATTGCCATTAAGTTGTTTGCTTTAACATTCATTTTTACTTAATTAATCAATTGCATCTACTATTTTAGAGTTACCTTCAATCCAAATCATTATTCTGTCCAAATAGAATCATTATTGGTGAATTTGGTAGTTGCTAATGTTGATATCTGAGGACGATACTTAACTCATCTTTTTACTACTTGTGTGACTCGGTACACTTGCCAGAAAAATCACATCAAGTTTTTGGCGTCGTTACCGGGGATTGACGGTGTTTAAGCAATATTAATAGTAACCAATAGGGTCCTAGTTTGGATTTTTAATTTTCTGTTAGTTAACCTAATTCGAATAGGTTGTTGTTTGGTTGATTTCTATCTCTCTAAAATGCTGATCTTACATTGACTTTTGGTGTATGCGAGGTACTATTGATTCTAGTTCACTAATTTTTTATCCTGAGATTGAAAAAATAGCTTGAAGACTTCGTAAGCAGGCTAGAGTAGTGAGACAAGCACAACCTGTAAGCACGGCAGACCCGAATCAGAATCCTCCACCTCAAAACAATCATAATAAGGTAGCACAAAACCCTTCACCTAGAACTCTCATGGACTATTCCATCCCAACAACTAAGGGATGTGGGACGAGTATTACTAGACCACCTATTCAAGCTGTAAATTTTGAACTTAAGCAAGCTTTGCTTCAACTGGTACAACACAATCAATTCAGTGGACATGCACTAGATGATCCCAATGCACATATAGCAAATTTTTTGCAAATTTGTGATACGATGAAGCTTAATGGGGTTAGTGATGATGCTATTCGACTAAGACTCTTCCTTTTTTCTGTATGTGATAAGGCAAAGAGTTGGTTAGATTCTCTACCTAGAGGAAGCATTACTACTTCGTTAGATTTGGTGCAGAAATTCCTCAGTAGATATTTTCCTCCATCAAAATTAGCTAGACTGAGAACTGAGATTACTTCATTCCGTCAACAAGAGAGAGAGTCATTGAGTGAAGATTGGGAGCGTTATAATGATGTCTTGAGGCGATGTCTTCATCATTCCTTTGATTTCTAGATCCAAGTTCAGAGTTTTTACAACGGGATGTTACCTCACACGAGATCGATGGTGGATGCAGTAACTGGTGGGGCTTTGAATTATAAGACTCCAAAGCAAGCAAGAGAGTTATTTGAAATGATGGCTTGCAATGATTACCAAAGCCAAGGAGAAAAAATTGTAGTTAAGAAGGGAGTGATGGAAGTAGGGGCCTTAGATGCACTTCTGCCTCAGAACAAGCTATTAACTCAACAAGTGGCTGAACTGTCCAAAAAGTTTAAAACTGTCAATGTAAATGCTATTAATCATCCTCCATTTGTCTGTGATTTCTATTCAGGCAACCATGCGAATGGGGAGTGCCCTGGTAACATGTTTGGCTCTTCTTGTCCTCAAAAGCAAGTTAATTATATGGGTAACCCTCCACGACCTCAAAATAACCCTTATGCTCCTACTTACAACCCAGGGTGGTGGAATCACCCAAATTTCTCTTGGAGTAATCAAGGCAATCAGGGAGCTCCTCACAGACCAAAATTTTCACATCAGACACCTCAGCAATCTCCTCAAGGTTCTGCTTCACAACATCAGCCTAATGAGAAGTTTTCCTCTTTGGAGAGTGCACTAGAGAAGTTGACAACCCAAACCTCAGCTTTCATTCACAAAAAATCAACTTTTATGGATGAAACAAGGAGTGGGTTTAGAAATCAATATGCATCCATCAGGAATTTAGAGACTCAGGTGGGGTAGATAGCAAGACAATTGGCAGAGAGGCCTCAAGGTTCTTTATCTAGTGACACCATTCCCAATCCTAAGGAGCATGTGAAGGCTATAACTACAAGGAGTGGGAAGGTAATTGAGCCTATACCAAGAAAAGAAATGCCAACTGGGGAGAGTGGTAAGACAACAGGGAGCAATGGGAATTCAACAGTCAGCATTCCCAAAGATTCAAGAGATAAAGAAAAGGTTGAGAAAGTGAACAAATCATGTGCTTCAACACCACTTATCGAGGTGCCTTTTCCTCAAAGGCGTAAGAAGCAACAAGATGAAAAGCAATTCAGCAAGTTCCTAGAGGTATTTAAGAAACTCCATATTAATATACTTTTTGCTGAAGTACTTGAACAGATGTCATCCTATGTAAAGTTTATGAAGGATCTTCTGTCAAAGAAAAGAAGAATTGGAGATGATGAGACAATTATGTTAACTGAAGAATGTAGTGCTATTCTGCAAAGGAAGTTGCCTCAAAAGCTTAAAGATCTCGAGAGTCTTTCCATTCCATGCACAATTGGAGATATAACTTTTGGGAAAGCTCTATGTGATCTTGGAGCAAGTGTTAATCTCATGCCTCTTTCCATTTTCAAGAAGCTTAAGATTGGTCAAGCAAAACCTACCATGATAACTCTTCAACTTGCCGACCGTTCAATCAAACATCCTTATGGTTTAATCGAGGATGTTTTGGTTAAGGTAAACAAGTTTATTTTCCCGATGGATTTTGTGGTGTTAGATATGGAAGGGGATGGAGAAATTCCACTCATTTTGGGGTGACCATTTCTAGTTACTGGAAGAGCATTAATTGATGTGGCAGATGAGACTTTGACTTTGAAAGTCCAAGATGAGAAGATAATTTTTAATGTGTTCGATGCTATGAAACATCCTATGGAGAAAGAAGAGTGCTTCCGACTAGATATTCTTGACTCCATCATCACTAGCACATTTAAAGAGAATTTTTCATCTTCCCCTCTTGAGAAAGTCCTAGTGAATGCTACAACCATATCTGATCTTGAAGATGATTCATCAGTGAGTGAACAAGTAGCATTGTTGGATGCCTTGTCATCATATTCCATCACTTCTCCACCAAAAATAGAAGACTTACACAAGGAAGAACAGAAGGCACAACCTCCAAAACTTGAGCTCAAACCCTTACCTGTAACTCTGAAGTATGCTTTTCTTGGTGAGAGCAACTCCTTTCCTATAATTATAAACTCTGAGTTAAATAAGATAGAAGAGGAGAAGCTATTGAGCGTGTTAAGGGAGCATAAGAGTGCTATTGGGTGGTCCATTACTGATTTAAAAGGCATAAGTCCTTCTTTTTGCATGCATAAGATTCTCATGGAGGACAACTATAAGGCAGTAGTGCAACCCTAAAGGAGATTAAATCTAGTTATGAAAGAGGTGGCGAGAAAGGAAATGGTCAAGCTGTTAGATGCTGACATTATTTACCCCATCTCAGATAACTCTTGGGTGAGCCCGGTTCAGGTAGTGCCCAAGAAAGTTGAGACAACTATGGTCATGAATGAAAATAATGAGTTGATTCCCACTAGAATTGTCACGAGATGGCGTGTGTGCATTGACTATAGAAAACTAAATGATGCCACAAGGAAGGACCATTTCCCTCTCCCATTTATCTATCAAATGTTGGAACGTCTAGTTGGTCATGAATATTACTGCTTTCTGGACGGCTATTTAGGTTACAATCAGATTGCAATAGCTCCAGAGGATCAAGAAAAGACGGCTTTCACTTGCCCATATGGAGTCTATTCATACAAGAGGATGCCGTTCGGATTGTGCAATGCACTGACTACTTTTCAAAGGTGTATGCTTTCCATATTCTCTGATATGACTGAAAAATTCATTGAGATTTTTGTGGATGATTTTTCTGTTTTTGGCTCTACTTTTGATTTATGCTTGCATAATTTATCCTTAATGTTGAAGAGATGTCAAGAAACAAATTTGGTTTCAAATTGGGAGAAATGTCACTTCATGGTGAGAGAGGAAATTATTTTAGGACATAAAATTTTTGCTAAAGGGATAGAAGTAGATAGGGCCAAAGTTGAGGTAATTGAAAAACTTCCCCCTCTTACTAATGTTAAAGGAATGTGTAGCTTTTTGGGGCATATTGGTTTTTATAGGAGATTCATTCAAGATATTCTAAAATTGCTAAACCACTTTGTAACTTCCTCCTGAAAGATGAAGCTTTTGTTTTCAATGATGAATGTTTGTTAACTTTTAATACTTTAAAACAAAATTTGACTACTGCTCCTGTTGTTGTTTCCCCTGATTGGGAATTGCCCTTTGAACTCATGTATGATACTAGTGATATAGCTGTAGGTGTTGTGTTAGGGCAAAGAAAGAATAAATTGTTGCATGTGATTTACTATGCTAGCCATGTTCTTGATTCTGCTTAACTTAACTATGCTATTACTAAAAAAGAATTGTTGGCCATTGTGTTTGCTTTTGACAAATTTCGTTCTTATTGAGTAGGTGCCAAAGTTATTGTCTATACCGATCATGTAGCTATTAGGTACCTGTTTGCCAAGCAAGAGTCGAAGTCAAGGCTCATCTGCTGGATCTTATTATCGCAAGAATTTGATCTTGAGATCAAAGACAAGAGAGACATGGAAAACTTGGTAGCTGACCATTTGTCAAGGATTGAACAGCAAGAAAAGCAACACGACCAACCGCTTGATGAGCTGCCGAGGCTCCTCAAATTACTTAAAGTTTAAGGTCGGTTCCTAAGCTATTTGCAGCAAAGGGCAGCCCTAAGTCAAAACTAAGGATTGTTCTATTTAGTGAATCATATTGAGAAGCATATAAACAGGGGGGTTGTGTTTGTTTCTGTGATTAACAAAAATTAATTGAAAGTGGTAAAGTTTGAGAGAAAGCAACCAATCCAAGTCTTAACTAATTCTGATTTTGATTCATCCTTGATTTCCAAGGATCCATTTAATTATTAATCATGTTCTTGGCCTTTAAAACATATCAAGAAGCCTCTCAATGTTCTATGGATGTCTACTGGTTAAGCAACCAGAATTCGGTTCAACAAGGGACTAAATGAATTAAGCAAACATTCAAGTCCAGTTTAACCTAAGTCCTGAATCCAGCCAAGGTAATTAATCCGTCCAAGCTTAGAACCATTAATTAACCATACAATCCTCTTTTATCACATGCAAACAGAATATGAACACATGAATAATCCAATCCGAATTAAGCAATTCAAACAGAATATTTCAGAGGATTGAAAGAACTTGATTAACAACTAAAATGAAGAACAACAACACATAATCTCAAAATCAATAATCAGAATAGCAAAACCTGGATTGATATGATGATTTAGCCCTCCATGAACAAGAAGAGCTGAGTTCTTACAAAATATCTAAGAGAAAACTTAGAGACTAAGGAAAGAGGAAAAGCTGTCTAAAAATATCTAATGACTTGATTCTGAATTTCGGCTGCCCCCTCTTGCTGATATAGACCTCCAAATTTACATGCACACCCAAATTGCCCTTAGGGCACACTTGTTCCCATGGGCCTTAGCTTCAATTGGGCTTTGGTTTGGGCCCATTTGGACTTGTCATGAGGAAGTTAGGCCCATTTAAGTGGCAAAAGGTGTCTGGAACCGTCAGCTAACTTGCACAGCAAATAAGACCATCTTCAACATAAAATATGGTGAACCGGTCTTCATATCAATTGAAGCTCTGTCTGTTAGCTTTCCAATGGTACCAGTTTCAGGTCCATATGACATCCACAACTCAAGTTATGACCCAAATACTGCATGTAGGTCAGGATCCTGCGACAGCATGTCTTCTCTGGCTTCCAGGCTGCATATGACCTTCTGAACGTCCGAATTAGCTTTGGAGCCCTGAAAGAAAGTTGTAGACAATTCTCTCAGCTTTCCAACAAGGTATGACTCGGAATTTTTAGACATCCAGAACTCAAGATATGCATGAAACACAGAGACAGCATATAATGCCCAGTATTGCTGGAAATTGCAATTAAGCACAAATGGATCCAAAGTCATGAAATGAGGTCTAAGTCTATGCAATTCAGCCCAAAAGAGGTTTAAAAGACTAAGTATGAGGGATAACTATTATATAAAAAGTGTGTTCATCACCGCTCCACATTAATGAAGAGTTTCCAAATGAACAACTCTTTGCGGTGCAAAGCTTACCATGGTATGCAGATTTTGCTAATTTCAAGGCCGCTAAAGTTCTTCCCGTGGACCTCAATTCTCAACGGTTGAAATGGTTTCTTCATGAGGCCAAATTTTATGTCTGGGATGAACCTTACTTACTGAGGTGTGTTGATGAGTTGTTAAGGAGATGTGTGCCACAAGAAGAAGTTGAAGATATACTATGGCACTATCATGCTTTGGGTTATGGGGGTCATTTCAGTGGAGACTGAATAGCTACAAAAGTATTACAATCAGGCTTCTATTGGCCAACCGTGTTCAAAGATGCATATGAGTATGTGAAGATGTGTGATCGATGCCAAAGAATGGGTAACATCTCTAAATGACATGAAATACCTCTGAACTCAGTGCTTGAAGTCGAGTTATTCGATGTGTGGGGTATTGATTTTATGGGCCCCTTTCCCTCATCATACTCTAATGAATACATCCTGGTAGCGGTTGATTATGTGTCCAAATAGGTTGAAGCAACAGCAACCAGAATTAATGATGCTCAGGTGGTTATTGGTTTCCTAAAAAAGAACATTTTCTCAAGATTTGGGTTACCAAAAGCTTTGATAAGTGATGAGGGAACTCACTTTTGCAACAAGCGGCTGGAATCTTTGTTAGGTAAATATGGTGTAAGGCATCGTATTGCAACCATGTATCATCCACCAACCAGTGGACAAGTTGAGGTGTCGAACAAGGAATTGAAGCGGATACTTGAGAAAACTGTTAACACTTCAAGAAAAGATTAGGCAATGAAGCTTGACGATGCTCTTTGGGTTTACTGGATTACTTTGAAGACACCACTTGACATGTCTCTTTACCAATTAGCGTATGGGAAGACGTATCATTTACTTGTTGAATTGGAGCATCGAGCATTGTGGGCAAGAAAGATCTTTAATTTTGACTTGGCAGCAGCAGGTGAGAAAACGATGCTTCAGCTTCATGAATTGGATGAGATTTTGCATCAAGCTTATGAGAGTTCAAAGCTCTACAAAGAAAAAATAAAGCGATGACATGACAAGAGGATTATCCCAAGGAATTTTGAATCGGGACAACAAGTGTTATTATACAACTCAAGGTTGAAACTCTTTCCTAGGAAGTTGAAATCGAGGTGGTCAGGTCCCTTTTTTATCAAAAAAGTCTTCCCCTATGGAGCTATTGAAGTAGCTAGCATTCATTTAGGAATAAGCTTCAAGGTTAATGGAAAAAAGCTTAAGCGTTATTGGGGAGATGGGGTTTAGCACCAAATCTCTCCAATGGTCCTTTCTGCACCAACATAACACCAGAGAGAGTTTAGCTTAAGACTATAAATTAAGTGCTTGTTGGAACGCAACCCAATATCTAGTTTTTTATTGTTTTCTTAAGTTTCTTTATGATTTATCTTGAATTGGTTTCTCTAAGTGTCTTAGTTAGTTTTTAGCTAAAAGAGGAGATTTATTTCCTATTTTTTCTTGTGTAGGTTTTGCTTAGGACACTTATGCAGATTCAAGTTCAGTATTCAAGCTTAGAATGAAGAACACGGATTGAAACACAGTCGTGCCCTACCCCGTGTGCATCAAGCAAAGATCCCAAGAGAAGAACACGGCTAGTGACATGGCCGTGTCAATACTCGTGTTGATTGGCCAAAGGCTTATGAATTATTCAAAAAATCCAGAGGAAGAACACGGCCAATGACATGGCCGTGTCTATACCTGTGTGAACCATCCAGAAAGTCAAGGAGGAAAACACGAGCACACACGACTGTGGCAGTAAGCATGTGGATGACACAAAGAGTCCAGAAAGAACATGGCAAGTGACATGGCCGTGTCTATTGACCAAAAGTAACCCACCTGAAGACACGGCCATGTCCATACCTAGGTAAGTATCCATGCATGTCATGTCACTAACACGGTCGCACACACGGCCGTGTCTTGCTCGTGTCACTTAAAAGGATTTTCTACACTCTACACACGGCCCAATACACAGGCATGTCACCCCCGTGTCACACCAACACCCCCACTGCCATGCACGTGTCAACTTCTCGTGTTTCTTACCCAAGCCCAACACGCCCACAATATACGGCCATGTTGTGGCCGTGTCACTTAAAACCCTTTAAAATTCTGGTTCACGGGTCATCATTTCACTTAAAAAAATAACCCAATTCTCTCATTCTCCTCTAAATCCCTAACCATTCCGGTACTCCCATATCCATTTCCAGCCAAACTCCTCCAAATTGAATAAGTGGCCCAAATGTAACAAAATAATAAAACATATGCCTAAAATGGGGTCACCAATTTAAAAATAAAAAAGAAAAACAATTTAGTCACACTAGGTTAGCACCCATAATCAGCCTGGCTACAAGTACATGGTACATGGAAATTTCAATATTGAAAAATTAGTTGAAGACTTAGATCTGAAAATATGGTTTCTACAGTTTGTATTTCTTTACATGTTTACCATTTGAGAAACGTGAGAAACAAATATTTTCATGTCATCATGTAGGAAACATGTAAAGAAAGTAGATAAGTATTTTGCCTGTGATAAAGGAAAAGACAATTGTCATTATTCAAGATGACTCATGATGCGAAAGATATACTAGATCCAAAAAGATCAAGATTCGAGCCTGGGAATTAGCAAGAAATTTAAAATCAAGATTTGAGCTTGGGAATTGGCAAGAAATTTAAAATCATGATTTGACCCTAAGAATTAACAAGAAATTTTAAACCAATGTTCGATCCTGGGAATTGGCAAAAAATTTAAAAATCAAGATTTAAGCAAACACAGAAGCACAAGAATAAAACCGATAAATAACTAAAGAACTAACTAAATACCAAGTGAATGATATCTAATTCATTTATATAAAATTCACTCATTATTTAACATATATATATATATATCTGTGTGTGTGTGTGTGTGTGTCTGTATTTGTGTAAAATAACTTTTTTGTTTCATTGGAATGATTATTTATTCCATATTAATTCGTAATTGAATATTTTTATGATATCCTTTCTTTGAACTTGTGTTTTCATCGTCATAATAATTTATTTATTTTTGTGTCCTTATGTTTATGTTTATGTTTATGATTATGATTATGTTTATTAAAAAATTAGCCAATTCATTTGGTTTATATAAGGTGTTGAATAATTTGTAAAATAGATATGAGAACAAGTTCAAAATTTGACAAACTTAAGGAATTTTGATTGCTTATAATTCCAACCAAGAGCCTATCTGTAACTTTAAGATAATGCGCTGCATATGCCCATGTTTCAAGCCCAATAAACTAGCAAGTTAAATATTTAAATGTGTTCATTGGTTTGTAGTATGATTGTAGATGGGGGAAGTTGTGCTAATGTAGCTTGCCTATACATAAACACTTCAAACCCTACATTCTCCAATCGCTCAACAATAGTGGGGAGGTAACAGTGAGCAAAAAAGTCCTAATCTCTTTCTCCATTGGCAAGTATGAAGATGAGGCGCTCTGTGATATTATTCCCATGCAGGCTAGCCACATACTCCTTGGTAGGACTTGACCATTTGACTACAAAGTCAATCACAGTGGGTACATAAAACTATACTCATTTGTTTTCAACAAGAGGCTAATCACTTTCATCCCTATGTCTCCAAAGCAAATTCTAGAAGATCAAATACGGATAAAAAAGATTGTGAGCTTGAGAGAGAGCAAAAGAGAGTGAAGGCCAAGACCTTCAAGAAGCAAGAAAAAGATAGAGAAACCGAGAGCAGATTGAGTGGAAAGAAGAGAGGAAAAATGAAAGATTATGAGCTTGGAAAAAGAGAGTCCAAGAAAGTTTTGCTTTCTCATAAGCCTACTCTAACATCCTTGTGCAAAAAGACTTATGTTAAGACTAATCCCTTTAATCTTTCATGTTCTAGTGTGTGTTTGTCCCATGTGTAAAATCTTGAAGAAGTCTCTCAAAGAACAACACAAGATGGAATGCTACTCATATTGAAGAGTGACTTTCCCAAGGCTTCTATTGTTAACTTTACACATTTTTCTACTTTGACATCAAATTCTGTTGATTGTGCACTTGCTGAAAATTGTTTAATCATGATCCTACTGTTGTTGTAATGGTGTATGCATGTGGAGATTTAGGAACTAATGTTGATGAATTAGGAGATTTCATGCTTCTTACTTATTCACATGCTAGGGCACTAGGTCTAGATCATGTTAGAACCTTGTGTGCAAGTGACTTTTATGATATCGGTAGGAAGAGTGTGAGTGTTGCATGGGCTGCACAACCCCACCATATGCCAAATTGCTCTTTGTTTAGAAAGCTCAATGTATAGTTATTCTATAACTCCATGTATAGATCTCACATTTCTTTTAATTCTTGCATAAATAACACTTTTTATGACACCAATGTATTTTGTAAGGATGAACTTGCGCATGGTTGTTATAGGCTTAGATTTGTTGGACATAATTATTTGTTTTCTTTTAGATTTATATATAGAACCTATGGTTGGTTGTCTATACCTTGCAAGGTTTGTCATATCTCTCATACCCTATCTAAAGTGGTGAATCTTTTGTTGCACATTTCCATTGGATACTTTTTGAAGGCCTACTTCGTGGTATTTTTAAATCAATAGCTGAGTTTAGTTTAGTTTATTCTAGTCCTACAGTGCTTGCTTCACTATTTCTTTTATGCCTTTATGCATTTTTATGCTTTTGTGTTCCTCATAAAAATTTTAGCTTTGTGGTTTCTTGTAAGGAATTTGAGAGGGTGGAATTTGACCCGGGTATCTCCTTTTACTTTGTTGTTACAATTAAGGGAGAAGGAACTTGAATGTTCAAGATGAAGCTGGTCAATGTAACACAAGTCTTAGTGGTTGCACTAAGCCTATCTTCCTCTACAATCTTAAACCTTGTTGTGGCTAGATATTAATTGGGTTTTACACTCATTACCCTTTTCTTGTTGATGTAGGTTAAAGATTTGAGGGAAAATCTTTTTTAAGAGGGAGGGGATGATGCGATCCAAGGTAGCAACACCAAGGAGGCCGAGGCTAGGGTTTAGCTCATAGTTATTTGGTAAATAGTCTTTGTATTTTGATATCATTGTTGGGCCGAATAGCTATGTATTTAGGGTCTTTATTTTCTGATTTATTTCTTGAGACTTTGTTTTAGGTTAAGTTTGTAGTAATGGCCCATTTTGAACTTCTATTAGGGCTGGTCATTACTTAAGCCACTTAGGGCTTGCTTAGTTGGGTTATAGGATCTTTGGGTCAGTTTGGGTTCGGTTACTCACTTAGCTCCTAAAATCGCCCCACAAACACTTTAAGGAGCTGATTGCCTTTGTCATCAACATTATTCAGAAATTAATCAAAGAACTTGTTGAGAGGTTTCTTCTCTTTTCTCTCTTTTGAGAGCTATGGACCAGCAAGGGTACAACTTGCTTGGTGCTAGAATCTTATCACTCCCAATTTCCTTTTTCCCTGAAGTTTGGCGATTCAATCAATGCTTCATCATTTCCACGTTGGTTCTTGATTCTTTGTGCTTGAGAGGTTTGGCTGCATTGTTTAGTTGCTCATTCTAAGTTTAAGGGTTTTCACTTCATTTCCATTCATCTTGTTTTGTTTGATTCACTGGCCAATTTCTTGGGATCCTTGGATTCGTGGTGTTATGCTGAGTTGACCTATATTCACTAGGAAAATCGCATCAATAAGCAAAATATTAAGTTTGGGGGTATTTGTTAAGTGGATTTTACACCCACTTTATAAATGCTTTTAGCTTAACTTTATGTTTGTGTCTTGAGATTTGTAGCCTTAATCTTGTTCATTCTGTCTATTTTGTAGGTTTGAATGGAAAAAGTGAAAATTATTGCTTAAAGAGGCATTGAAGACAAGATTTGGCAAATTTTTGGTTTATTGGGTGTTGCTATGCTACTCCCTGGCGTCGCTACGCTCGAAGTCCACCAGCTGTAGAGATGAGCAAGGTGCTGGGCATCTTTATGCTACTTCCTAGCGTCACTACGCCCTCTCTTAGCCCTAAGCCACATTGAAGCATCATTTGGGCGTCGCTACGGCCTTGACCAATGTCGCTATGCCCATGACCTAGAGTCGCTTTTCCAGGCCATCCACCAAAGCACTCCCTGGGCATCCTAGTGCTCGTGATCCAGCGTCCCAACGCCCAATGTGCATTCTTCCACCCAACGTGCTACGCCCTCTCTTAGCCAAAAGCCACATTGAAGCATCCTTTGGGCGTCGCTACGCCCTTGACCAATGTCGCTATGCTGATGACCTAGAGTCGCTTTGCCAGGCCATCTACCAAAGCACTCCCTAGGCGTCCTAGCGCTCGTGATCCAGCGTCCCAACGCCCAACGTGCATTCTTCCGCACACGTGCTTTGTTTTTCCTATTAGAATTAGGAGTAATAGGTTTTAGTATTTAAGCAACTTTTGGGTTTGAGTTTAGGGATCTTTTCTTGACTTTTTGGAAGTAAGGAAGCAAGAGCAAAAGAAGGATTTGAGAGGTGCAACTTGGACAACAGATCGGTGGCTTCTCTACTGAGTTTTATTCTTCTTCCCTTTGAATTATGTCTAGATTTTACCCTACCATGTTCTTATCTTTTGCTGTGAGCTAATCTCTTATTTAGGGCTATGATGTAGCCTAATTATAAACGGTTGTAGTTTCTTGTGAAATTAATTTGAGGTTTATATTTTTTATTTGAGTGTTTATCCCTATTCTTAATGCTTCTAATTAATTGGCCATTAATTAGTTGATTAGTTAATCACTTAGAGACTGAAAGGAGATTTGTGTGTCTAGTTCATTGAGATGAATACCACAGGTTGCATGTAGGATAGGAATATACCTCCATGACTTGTGTAGTCAATTAAGAGATTCATAGAACCTAATGAATTTGTAATTATTATAACTCGTATAGTAATATACAAGGTTAGTAATTGAGGATATTTTCACCAGACCTTGGAAGAGGCTAGTGAATGAATTAGGGAATCTTGACTAGCAATTAGGAAGATAAATTGATATTAATGACATGAGGAATGAAAACCGGGATTATTTTTGGTGAAATTGGAACCATAGGCTTTTCTCTCTTGATTAATTAGTCGTTTTCTCTATCTTAGCTTATTTTCAGTTTACTTAAAGTTCTATCTTGAAAATCTCCATACTCGTTTATTAGATAAAATTGAGATTAACCCAATTTCGATAATTGATAACATTAGTCCTCATGGGACTGATAATTAACTCACATCTTATTACTTGGAAACGATAATGTGCACTTGCGTTAGAATTTTACACAACAATAGTGGTCAAGAATGAGAATAATGAATTGATCCTAACTAGAACTGTGACTAGCTGGAGAGTGTGCATTGACTACATGAAGCTCAATAAGGCCACTAGAAAGGATCACATCCCCTTGCCTTTTATTGATCAGATGCTTGACAGAATGGTTGGCCATCCTTATTGTTGTTTTCTTGATGGATACCCTAGCTATAATTAGATCTCTATAGCACCTGAATATTAGGAGAAGACTACCTTCACTTGCCCATATGGGAAATTTGCCTTCAGACGAATGTCCTTTGGGTTATGCAATGCACCAACCTCTTTTCATATGTGCATGATGGCAATTCTCTTACATGGTGCAGAGGTTTATTGAAGTGTTTATAGATGACTTTTTAGTCTTTGGAACTTCTTTTGATTCATGCTTGGCTAATCTTGCTTAAGTTCTCCAATGTTGTGAAGAAACTAATCTAGTGCTCAACTGGGAAAAGTGCCACTTCATGGAGACATAGGGCATTGTCTTAGGCCATAAGATCTATGCTTCTGGTGTTGCGGCTGATTGGGCTAAGAAAGAAACTATTGAGAAGCTGCCACCTCCTACATATGCTAAAGGAGTGTGTAGTTTTATGGGCCATGCTGGATTCTATAAGTGCTTCATTAAAGACTTCTCCAAGATAATTGAGCATCTCTGCAATCTACTTCTCAAAGATGTGCCTTTTAAAATTATTGTAGATTGTCTTGAGGCTTTCCAAGTTCTTAAGAAGGCTTTGGTATCTGCCCCTATGATCATAGCTGCTGATTAGGATTTTCCTTTTGAATTGATGTGTGATGCCAATGATTTTGCTATAGGAGCTATTTTGGGATAGAGTAGAAACAAGGTTTTTCATGTTATTTATTATGATAGTCGCTCCTATAACCCTGCTTAGATGAACTATGTCACCACTGAAAAGGAATTGCTGCCAATGGTTTATTCTTTTAACAAGTTTTGGCCATACTTTATAGGACCAAGACCATATTTTACATTGACCATTATGCCATCATGTATCTGATCAAGAAAAAAGATGCAAAACTCAGATTAATCAAGTGGGTGCTCCTACTATAAGAGTTTGACTTGGAGATCAAAGACAAGAAGGGAACAAAAAATCAAGTAACTGATCATTTGTACCGCTTAGAGCCATATGAGCAACATGATTAGACAAAGCCTCATATTAATGATGCATTCCCAAATGAACAACTCTATAATATCTCTGTTGGGAAGCTTCCTTGGTATTCAGATTTTGCTAATTATTTGACTAGTAAGGTTCTTCCACTAGAGCAAAGCAGCAATCAACAGAGGAAGAAATTTCTCTATGATGTGAAGCATTACTTATGGGATGACCCTTTTGTCTACAAGCATTGCTCTGATAGGATTATCAGAAAGTGTGTCCCTAAAGAGGAGATGGTGAGTATACTTCATCACTGCCATTCTTCTAAATATAGTGGTCACTTTAGAGCTAACCATTCTGCAGCTGAGATCCTTTAGTCAGGTTTCTACTAGTTGACATTGTTCAAAGGCACACTGATGAGGATCCTAACACCCAATCAAGAGACCCGTTATCCATGTATGTGGGTCCGATCACAAGAGCAAGAGCTAAAAGGATGCAAGAAGCTTTGAACGGCTTGATTGATAAGATCGAGGCTTAAGGAACAAGTTTGGATGGACACCAAAAGTTTGTGTGCTCAATTTAGGCTAAAAATGAAGATATTGAAGACGGGTAGAACCTTGGGGGCCGCAGCCTCCAAAACTCGATGTTGTAGCACTCCAAATCACTCAGAATGGCTTCTAGACAAGGCCTAAGTTGCCGCAGCACCTAGCAAGCCAGGCACCGCAGCGCCAACCCTCAATGTCACAGCTCCCCGTCAATTTATAGCTTAGCGAGTTTTGACCCAAAATGAGTGTTTTGGTTAGTGGCTCCAAGCTTGGACCAACTTTTAGCCAATTTCACTTAGGTTATTAATGTTATCCATTTGGGACATCTAGCTATTATTTTGGGCTTATTTAGGTTTTGTTAAGGCCTTTGGCCCAATTAGACTTAGAATTAGGGTTATACTTGTTTTGTTTAAAAGGGAGGCCAATGCTCTTGTCATTGTCAGAATACGCATTTTGAGTAAAGTTAAGAGTCTTCTCCTTCCATGGTTTTTTGAAGAACTAGTATAACTTATCAAGAACCCTAGTTCTTATGGCGTTTGTAACTTATCAAGTACTCCAGGTTCTTGTGGCGCTCAATCCTAGAACTTATTGCTTGCCTTCTATCTTTCTCGAGCGTGGCATTCATATATCTTCCCTGGATACCTTCAGTTCCCGCTTTGCTAAGCGATGGGTCGAGTTCCTCGTTTTTGTTCCGAAACTTGATTTAAACAGTTCATCGTGCATTTGGAATCTCTACCTTTGGGTTACCCCATATGGATTCGCATCACACACCCTCATGTGTCTGCTTGTGACATATGCCAGAGGACTGACAATATATCTTGTTGACATGAGATGGCTCTAAATAATATTCTAGAGGTAGAGTTGTTTGATGTGTGGTGGATTGATTTCATGAGACCATTTCCATCTTTCAACAATAATTATATTCTTTTAACTATAGATTATGTGCCCAAGTGGGTTAAAGTTGTAGCCTTACCAACCAATGACTCTAAGGTGGTAATTAATTTTTTGAAGAAAAACATTTTCACTTGCTTTGGCACTGCAAGAGCTATCATAAATGGTGAAGGGGAGCACTTATGTAACAAGCAGCTAGATACACTCTTAGCCAAGTATGGGGTCAAGCACAAGATTGTCACTGCTTATCATCCCTAGACTAGTGGCCATGAGGAGATCTCCAATAGAGAGTTAAAGTGGATATTAGAGAAAACAATGAACACTAATAGGAAGAATTAGTCCGAAAAGTTAGATGATGCTTTTTAGGAATATAGGATAGCTTTCAAGACACCAATAGCCATGTCACCTTACCAATGGGTGTTAGGGAAAACTTGTCACCTACCTATGGAGTTAGAGCACCAGGCATATTAGGCAATTAAGAAGTTGAATTTTGATCTTCAAGTCGCCGGTGAAAACCATCTACTGTATAGCTCAATGAGATGGATGAATTTTTGCCAAGAAGCTTATAAGAATGCCAGTTATACAAGGCACAAACTAAACAGTGGCATGATAAGCATATCTTAAGGCGTGAGTTTACTCCTGGTCGGCAGGTCCTTTTGTTCAATTCTTATTTGAAGCTATTTCTAGGAAAGCTGACATCTAGGTAGTCAGGATCTTTCACTGTGGTCCAAGTATTTCCTCATGGAGATGTGAAAATTCAAAGTGTTGATCATAGATTTAAAGTCAATGGCTAATGGCTCATGGCTTAGATTGATGGTGTGAAGGACCTTCAAAAGTCCTCAATCACCCTTGTAAAGCCAAAATGATACATTCCAGAGATAGTTAGGTTGAGGACTATAAAACATGCACTTTTTAAGAGGCAACCTAGGTTTTCTTAATATTTATCTTAGTTTTAGTTTAGTTGTGTTAATTTTTTTTTCCACGCTTGTGTTTTAATTTCTATTTATTCTATGATTAAATTTGATGAATTTTTTGTTTTGCAATTTTTTTCAGGGCTTAAACAAATTTGGGGGAGCTAGTGTATCATAATAGAAAAAAAGAGCTGAAATAAGAACCTAGGCAGATGAAAAGAAGTAGTATATCTAACACAAGTCTACGAAGTTTCTTCATATGGTCAATTCATAAAAACTATTAATCAAGAGATAGTAGTTCAATGTAAGAAAAAAGATAAAAAAGGATACTAACAAAAGAAAAAATAAATTAAGAAATATTTGTCATCAAATGAATTAAAATGATAGAATAATTTCTACTTCCTCAAAAGATAGAAAAAAGGAATTCAGCAATATAATAAATCTAGAAAATATTATAATATAATCGAATCAAGCAAAATTACAAAATAAAATTGCGAAAGATTTAAATTTTATAAGATATTATAGAGAATTTGTTTGTTATATGTGTAGTCAAATTTAAAATTGGAAGAGAAATTCTCCAATGAATGAGAAGATAAATTCAATAAATGCAAGTAAATAATTAAAATAAGAATTAATCAAATTATTTGTAAATAATGTTACTATCACATATGGGCACTATAGAAATTGTTGATTATCTAGTGATAATGAAAGTGAAAATATTTTTTCTAGAGTTGTCAAGTTGCAGTCAGATTTTTTGGGTAGTGTCAAGCAACAAATTGAGACCAACAAATGTCAACTAACTAATCAAGATTCTAAATAATATAGAAGCTCTAACTTTCAAAGTATAGGTCATAGTAACTCTAGTGTATTGGAGCAGGGTTGGCCTTAGTCGATGATTCAAGCTTTCTTCCATATGACCAATTTGTGCAACACCCTTTTGTAGGCAGCTTTAGAAGGCTACAAACTACAATACTAAGCTTGGATCTGAAGTCATTGTTCAAAATGTATAAAACAATATGTAGATACACCTTCTGTTCCTAGACTTGAATGCAGCTTCACATAAGTGGGCATTTGGTGTCATGGCAAAGCTTCTCAATAATGCAATTGGTGAGGCCCATAATAGCAAGGTGGCTACTTTTGTCTTTGTAGAAAAAATTTCAAATCCAAAGGATGGAAGACAACACTCTAAACCTTGTGGGAACATCCCCTCCAATCCTATATCACAAGGCTGTCACTTATGTTAAAATTGGGACCCAAATATTAACCTAGAATTCAGCCTATAAACCAAGAGTGACAAAGATTATATGAAAGCAACTATTTCTTTCTCTTGTTTTTACTTTCTAATCTCGTTCCTTTTTCTTTTAATGAAATCTAGCAATCAAGTTCAGATTTTTTGGGTAGTGTCAAGCAACAAATTGAGACCAACAAATATCAACTAACTAATCGAGATTCTAAATAATATAGAAGCTCTAACTTTCAAAGTATAGGTCATAGTAACTCTAGTGTATTGGAGCAGGGTTGGCCTTAGTCGATGATTCAAGCTTTCTTCCATATGACCAATTTGTGCAACACCCTTTTGTAGGCAACTTTAGAAGGCTACAAACTACAATACTAAGCTTGGATCTGAAGTCATTGTTCAAAATGTATAAAACAATATGTAGATACACCTTCTGTTCCTAGACTTGAATGCAGCTTCACATAAGTGGGCATTTGGTGTCATAGCAAAGCTTCTCAATAATGCAATTGGTGAGGCCCATAATAGCAAGGTGGCTACTTTTGTCTTTGTAGAAAAAATTTCAAATCCAAAGGATGGAAGACAACACTCTAAACCTTGTGGGAACAGCCCCTCCAATCCTATATCACAAGGCTGTCACTTATGTTAAAATTGGGACCCAAATATTAACCTAGAATTCAGCCTATAAACCAAGAGTGACAAAGATTATATGAAAGCAACTATTTCTTTCTCTTGTTTTTACTTTCTAATCTCGTTCCTTTTTCTTTTAATGAAATCTAGCAATCAAGAGAGCAGCAAGCATGCCATACCACGACAAGCCAAAACAATGCTAAAAGAGATTAAGTGAATTCAGTAGAAAACAAATAACATGAATAAACCTTAAACATCACTAAGATGTGATTACAGTAAGTAAGAAATTGGAGGGAAACATAGCAGGTCAATACATGAGCAGATTGAGAACACTAGAATATCACGTTAAAGATTTAAGTTTTGAAATACATTTCATTGTGATAACAATTTTTCCTCAACTTATTTTATCATCAAAAATTTATTATGCAAGTAACTTAAATATAAAAAACAAAATAAGAATATGAAACGACAATGAAATAAAACATAGAAAGCCTTCCTAAATTGAATAAGTGGCCCAAATGCAACAAATAATAAAACATGCATAAATAGAGCCACCAATTTAAACATGACAAAGAAAAATAATTTAGTCTCATTAGGTCAGTACACATTAGAGGTGTAAGCCAAACCGAGAAAACTGGCCAAACTAACCGAACCAAACCAAAGGTAAACCGAGAAAGCCGGTCCGATTTTCGGTTTGTTTTTCTACAAAACTGATGGGGTCAGTTTGGTTTTCTGTTTCAATGAAGAAAAATTGATGATAAACCGAACCGAACCGAACATATTAGAACTATGCCATTTTATTAGTTTTTTGAACTTCAAAACCCAATTCCTCCTCTTCCCTCGGTCTTTGCCATTCTCCCTCTCTGAAATCCCTAGAAATCCCTAAGCCTCTCACTCTCCCTTAGCCTCTCACTTTGTCAATCTCGCATCACTGGTCTTGGTGGCTACTGGCAGTGGCTCATCTCGCTAGTCTCCCTCTCACTGGTCTCTCTTTGTTATTCACTCTCCTTCTCACATTTTCACTCTTCGCTATGCAAAGGCATTGCCCTTCTTGCAGCGCAAATCTTAACTGTCAAAGCCTCATCGGTTTACCTCAAAGGACTTTTGGGTTGAAAGCTGAATTGGATTTTGGGCTGCCATGTGTTTCGTGGAGGAAAAAGATTTATTTTTGTAAGAGAGGGAGCCGCCATGGTTGGGAATGGAAATCTAAATATGGGGTTGATGAACACACTTTTTATACAATAGTTATCCCTCATACTTAGTCTTTTAAACCTCTTTTGGGCTGAATTGCATAGACTTAGACCTCATTTCATGACTTTGGATCCATTTGTGCCTAATTGCAATTTCCAGCAATACTGAGCATTTTATGTTGTCTCTGTGTTTCGTGCATATTTTGAGTTCTGAATGTCTAAAAATTCCGAGTCATACCTTGTAGGAAAGCTGAGAGAATTGGCTACAACTTTCTTTCAGGGCTCCAAAGCCAATTCGGACGTTCAGAAGGTCATATGCAGCCTGGAAGCCAGAGAAGACATGCTGTCGCAGGATCCTGACCTACATGCAGTGTTTGGGTCATAACTTGAGTTGTGAATGTCATATGGACTTGAAACTGGTACCATTGGAAATATAACAGACAGAGATTCAATTGGTATGAAGACCAGTTCACCATATTTTACATTGAAGATGGTCTTATTTGCAGTGGAATTTGGCTGATGGTTCCAGACACCTATTGGCACTTAAATGGGCCTAACTTCCTCATGACAAGTCCAAATGGGCCCAAACCAAAGCCCAATTAAAGCTAAGGCCCATGGGAACAAGTGTGCCCTAAGGGAAATTTGGGTGTGCATATAATTTTGGAGGTCTATATCAGCACAAGGAGGCAGCCGAAATTGATATGAAATGAATTAGATATTTTACACAGCTTTTGCTCTTTCCTTATTCTTTAAGTTTTCTCTTTAGATATTTTGTAAGAACTTAGCTTCTCTTGTTCATGGAGGGCTAATTCATCAATCAATCCAGGTTTTGGCTGTTCTGATTATTGGTTTTGAGATTATGTGTTGTTGTTATTCATTCAATGATTAATTTGCTTCTTGTTTCCTCTGGACTATTCTGTTTGGATTGTTAAAATTCGAATTTGGATCTTCATGTGTGATTGCTTAATTGCATGTGATAAAAGAGGATTGTATGGTTGATTAATGTTTCTGAGCTTTTTGGATGGATTAATACCTTGGCTGGATCATGGACTTAGGTAAAACTAGACTTGAATGTTTGCTTAATTCATTTGGTCTTAGTTAATTCCGAATTCTAGTTGCTTAACTAGTGGACATCCATAGAACATTGAGAGGCGTCTTGATATGTTTTAAAGGCCAAGAACATGGTTAATAATTGAATGGATCATTAGAAATCAAGGATGAACTAAAATCAGAATCGGTTAAGGTTTGGATTGGTTGTTTTCCTTTAGGTTACCACTTACAATTAATTTCTGTTGATCACATGAACCAAACAAAACCCCCATGTTTACATGCTTATTAATATGATTCACTAAATAGAACAATCCTTAGGTTCGACTTAGGGCTGCCCTATGCTGCAAATAGCTTAGGTAACCGACCTTAACTTTAATTAATTTGAGGAGCCTCGGCAGCTCATCAGGGGTCTCCTCCTTTTGGTAGTATTCCCCAGAATTTACAACAAAAGAGATGCTACCAAGTCTGGAGGGGAAATAATGTGAGTTCTTCTCTGCCTTTTGTTTGGTTCTCATAGTTGGGTTTTGCTTATAATGCAGAAAAGACATTTGATCACAATTTAATGATTTCTCCAGAAGTTTTTCATTATTGTAATTGGGATGGTTATGTGTTTTGATTTCAAGTACTTCTGGTACAAAATTATGAAAGTGGAATTTATTATGTTTTACTCCAAATGTTAGTGGATTGAATAAATTAGTTGGTTTTGCTATTGATTACAAAGTGATGTGCTATATGGGACATCTTCAAGTGGAAATCATCATTCTGGTGTTTTGGAAGGATGGTTTGGTGAATAGTGGTGGACAAGGCGTATTTTTGTTCTTTTCTTGACAACTCTTCCTGTATTTGCTGCATTGGGATTCTTTAAGCGGATAGGTCAGCAGGCAAATCGGAAAAATTGACTAAACCGGTCGAACCGAACCCATTCGGTTTGACTCGGTTTCACTCAAAAAATTCTAAAAAATGTAACCGAATTTGTTTAACTCGATTTTAGCCGGTTTGGGGTGTAAACCAGACCAAACCGAACCGATTACACCCCTAGTACCCATGATCAACCCTGTTACCATTATGGGCATTACTGAGTACAAGTTAGTAAATGGCAAGTGGCCCAAATTCACAAGCAAAAAAATAGAGCAAATAGAAAAAGAACAACCCAATCATAACGAAGGGGCTTCCCTTAATCAGTCCAATAAACAAAAAAGACATAAGGGATGAGGGATGAGGGCAGAGGAAATAGAAGGCAAAATGCAAGACCCCAAGTCAAATTGATGGTATGAAGGTAAATTCCCTCTCTCTATCTCTTTATTTTCTTGAAAATTTTTGAGTTTCCATTTTTCTTCTCTCTAAACTCTTATTTTCGCTCTCTAAAATCTCTATTCCGATTGGGGAATGGAGGTGGAGGTTACCACCATCGGTACCTACTAGTTAGCACCACCCACTCTTCTCTTTTATTTTTATATTTACTCTCTTTTATTTTTATTTTTATGTCTAAACGTGAGTGTTGCACGCAAGATTACAAGAACACATAGAAACTTGACATAGAAGAATTTGAAATGTGCAATTAAGGTAGAATGTCAATACCTAAACTTTGACCCTCTCTGATTGTGAGCCTAATGAAGATGTTCTTTGTGCTTTTCCCTCAAACTCTCTAGTTTTTCTCCAAAAAAAAAAAAAAAACTTTTGTGAAAAACTNAAAAAAAAAAAAAAAAAAAAACAAGCTTTTGTGAAAAACTTACAAATTGCTATTGTGTGGAATGTAAGTATATGCAAAAGAGCAGGTGAAAACTTTTAACATAGACGGATTTGAAATGGATATCAATACTTGAACTCTGCTTCTCTCTGATATGAACCCAATGGAGATATTTTTTATACTTTTCTCTCAAACTCTCTTGTTCTTGCTTTGGAATTCCCCCTAATTTCTCTCAAATTTTTTTCCTCTACTCTCAATCTACTTAATGGCAGATTTTGTATAGCCTTTCTTACCCCGTTTGCAAGTTGTGTAGCCTAGAAATGGTCATAGTGGAACCCAAGGGGCAGTGGCACAGAGGCATGCACGATTGACATCAGAAAATGAAAAAGTGGAGATACACCTGCTGCAAAGAGCAATGGAGCAGTGTGGGGTCCGACAAAAATACAAATACATTGTTTCCAAGCATGTATTATTATCCTGTTTTATTTCTAAAACATTAATTATAATATTTATATTCAACCTAAACAAAAAATTGGCTCATCCTTTAATCACAAAAATTAAAGTTTTTGTTATATCAAAAAAATTAAAATATTTAATATCAATGATTTTATTCTTGATATTTACTCACCTCTCATTTTTTCGGCAGATTATTCTCTTGAATAAAAAATATTATTTATAAACTAACATTATCACATTATTTTATACAACACATAAATTAAATTAAATTCTTTTTAACACACCTTAAAAACTTATATACCATGACTTACTCATATAATGTATAAGAAATATTTTTTATTTCGATTAAAAAAAAA
>QAOA01001701.1:204533-225046 GCA_003255065.1 Cercis canadensis
AGCGTGGCATTCATATATCT
Organism: Cercis canadensis; assembly: GCA_003255065.1. Lineage (NCBI taxonomy): Eukaryota > Viridiplantae > Streptophyta > Magnoliopsida > Fabales > Fabaceae > Cercis > Cercis canadensis. Next base: position 204,554 of record QAOA01001701.1, read on the forward strand.
TCCCTAGATACCTTCAGTTCCCGCTTTGCTAAGCGATGGGTCGAGTTCCTTGTTTTTGTTCCGAAACTTGATTTAAATAGTTCATCGTGCATTTGGAATCTCTACCTTTGGGTTACCCCATATGGATTCGCATCACACACCCTCATGTGTCTGCTTGTGACATATGCCAGAGGACTGACAATATATCTTGTTGACATGAGATGGCTCTAAATAATATTCTAGAGGTAGAGTTGTTTGATGTGTGGTGGATTGATTTCATGAGACCATTTCCATCTTTCAACAATAATTATATTCTTTTAACTGTAGATTATGTGTCCAAGTGGGTTAAAGTTATAGCCTTACCAACCAATGACTCTAAGGTGGTAATTAATTTTTTGAAGAAAAACATTTTCACTTGCTTTGGCACTGCAAGAGCTATCATAAATGGTGAAGGGGAGCACTTATGTAACAAGCAGCTAGATACACTCTTAGCCAAGTATGGGGTCAAGTACAAGATTGTCACTGCTTATCATCCCTAGACTAGTGGCCATGTGGAGATCTCCAATAGAGAGTTAAAGTGGATATTAGAGAAAACAATGAACACTAATAGGAAGAATTAGTCCGAGAAGTTAGATGATGCTTTTTGGGCATATAGGATAGCTTTCAAGACACCAATAGCCATGTCACCTTACCAATTGGTGTTAGGGAAAGCTTGTCACCTACCTGTGGAGTTAGAGCACCGGGCATATTATGCAATTAAGAAGTTGAATTTTGATCTTCAAGTCGCCGGTGAAAACCATCTACTGTAGCTCAATGAGATGGATGAATTTTTGCCAAGAAGCTTATAAGAATGCCAGTTATACAAGGCACAAACTAAACAGTGGCATGATAAGCGTATCTTAAGGCGTGAGTTTACTCCTGGTCGGCAGGTCCTTTTGTTCAATTCTTATTTGAAGCTATTTCCAGGAAAGCTGACATCTAGGTAGTCAGGATCTTTCACTGTGGTCCAAGTATTTCCTCATGGAGATGTGAAAATTCAAAGTGTTGATCATAGATTTAAAGTCAATGGCTAATGGCTCATGGCTTAGATTGATGGTGTGAAGGACCTTCAAAAGTCCTCAATCACCCTTGTAAAGCCAAAATGATACATTCCAGAGATAGTTAGGTTGAGGACTATAAAACATGCACTTTTTAAGAGGCAACCTAGGTTTTCTTAATATTTATCTTAGTTTTAGTTTAGTTGTGTTAATTTTTTTTTCCACGCTTGTGTTTTAATTTCTATTTATTCTATGATTAAATTTGATGAATTTTTTATTTTGCAATTTTTTTCAGGGCTTAAACAAATTTGGGGGAGCTAGTGTATCATAATAGAAAAAAAGAGCTGAAATAAGAACCTAGGCAGATGAAAAGAAGTAGTATATCTAACACAAGTCTACGAAGTTTCTTCATATGGTCAATTCATAAAAACTATTAATCAAGAGATAGTAGTTCAATGTAAGAAAAAAGATAAAAAAGGATACTAACAAAAGAAAAAATAAATTAAGAAATATTTGTCATCAAATAAATTAAAATGATAGAATAATTTCTACTTCCTCAAAAGATAGAAAAAAGGAATTCAGCAATATAATAAATCTAGAAAATATTATAATATAATCGAATCAAGCAAAATTACAAAATAAAATTGCGAAAGATTTAAATTTTATAAGATATTATAGAGAATTTGTTTGTTATATGTGTAGTCAAATTTAAAATTGGAAGAGAAATTCTCCAAGGAATGAGAAGATAAATTCAATAAATGCAAGTAAATAATTAAAAGAAGAATTAATCAAATTATTTGTAAATAATGTTACTATCACATATGGGCACTATAGAAATTGTTGATTATCTAGTGATAATGAAAGTGAAAATATTTTTTCTAGAGTTGTCAAGTTGCAGTCAGATTTTTTGGGTAGTGTCAAGCAACAAATTGAGACCAACAAATGTCAACTAACTAATCGAGATTCTAAATAATATAGAAGCTCTAACTTTCAAAGTATAGGTCATAGTAACTCTAGTGTATTGGAGCAGGGTTGGCCTTAGTCGATGATTCAAGCTTTCTTCCATATGACCAATTTGTGCAACACCCTTTTGTAGGCAGCATTAGAAGGCTACAAACTACAATACTAAGCTTGGATCTGAAGTCATTGTTCAAAATGTATAAAACAATATGTAGATACACCTTCTGTTCCTAGACTTGAATGCAGCTTCACATAAGTGGGCATTTGGTGTCATAGGAAAGCTTCTCAATAATGCAATTGGTGAGGCCCATAATAGCAAGGTGGCTACTTTTGTCTTTGTAGAAAAAATTTCAAATCCAAAGGATGGAAGACTACACTCTAAACCTTGTGGGAACAGCCCCTCCAATCCTATATCAGAAGGTTGTCACTTATGTTAAAATTGGGACCCAAATATTAACCTAGAATTTAGCCTATAAACCAAGAGTGACAAAGATTATATGAAAGCAACTATTTCTTTCTCTTGTTTTTACTTTCTAATCTCATTCCTTTTTCTTTTAATGAAATCTAGCAATCAAGAGAGTAGCAAGCATGCCATACCACAACAAGCCAAAACAATGCTAAAAGAGATTAAGTGAATTCAGTAGAAAACAAATAACATGAATAAACCTTAAACATCACTAAGATGTGGTTACAGTAAGTAAGAAATTGGAGGGAAACATAGCAGGTCAATACATGAGCAGATTGACAACACTAGAATATCACGTTAAAGATTTAAGTTTTGAAATACATTTCATTGTGATCACAATTTTTACTCAACTTATTTTATCATCAAAAATTTATTATGCAAGTAACTTAAATGCAGATTGACAACACTAGAATGTCATGTTAAAGATTTAAGTTTTGAAATACATTTCATTGTTATCACAATTTTTCCTCAACTTATTTTATCATAAAAAATTTATTATGCAAGTAACTTAAATATAAAAAACAAAATAAGAATATGAAATGACAATGAAATAAAACATAGAAAGCCTTCCTAAATTGAATAAGTGGCCCAAATGCAACAAATAATAAAACATGCATAAATAGAGCCACCAATTTAAACATGACAAAGAAAAATAATTTAGTCTCATTAGGTCAGTACACATTAGAGGCGTAAGCCAAACCGAGAAAATTGGCCAAACTAACCGAACCAAACCGAAGGTAAACCGAGAAAGCTGGTCCGATTTTTGGTTTGTTTTTCTAAAAAACTGATGGGGTCAGTTTGGTTTTCTGTTTCAATGAAGAAAAATTGATGATAAACCGAACCAAACCGAACATGTTCGAACTACGCCATTTTATTAGTTTTTTGAACTTCAAAACCCAATTCATCCTCTTCCCTCGGTCTTGCCATTCTCCCTCTCTGAAATCCCTAGAAATCCCTAAGCCTCTCACTCTCCCTTAGCCTCTCACTTTGTCAATCTCGCATCGCTGGTCTCGGTGGCTACTGGCAGTGGCTCATCTCGCTAGTCTCCCTCTCGCTGGTCTCCCTTTGTTATTCACTCTCCCTCTCACATTTTCACTCTTCGCTATGCAAAGGCATTGCCCTTCTTGCAGCGCAAATCTTAACTGTCAAAGCCTCATCGGTTTACCTTAAAGGACTTTTGGGTTGAAAGTTGAATTGGATTTTGGGCTGCCATGTGTTTCGTGGAGGAAAAAAATTTATTTTTGTAAGAGAGGGAGCCGCCGTGGCTGGGAATGGAAATCTAAATATGGGGTCTCCTCCATTTGGTAGTATTCCCCAGAATTTACAACAAAGGAGGTGCTACCAAGTTTGGAGCGGAAATAATGTGAGTTCTTCTCTGCATTTTGTTTGGTTCTCATAGTTGGGTTTTGCTTATAATGCAGAAAAGACGTTTGATCACAATTTAATGATTTTTCCAGAAGTTTTTCATTATTGTAATTGGGATGGTTATGTGTTTTGATTTCAAGTACTTCTGGTACAAAATTATGAAAGTGGAATTTATTATGTTTTACTCCAAATGTTAGTGAATTGAATAAATTAGTTGGTTTTGCTATTGATTACAAGGTGATGTGCTATATGGGACATCTTCAAGTGGAAATCATCATTCTGGTGTTTTGGAAGGATGGTTTGGTGAACAATGGTGGACAAGGCGTATTTTTGTTCTTTTCTTGACAACTCTTCCTGTATTTGCTGCATTGGTATTCTTTAAGCGGATAGGTCAGTAGGCAAACCGGAAAAACTGACTAAACCGGTCGAACTGAACACATTTGGTTTGACTCGGTTTCACTCAGAAAATTCTAAAAAATGTAACCAAATTTGTTTGACTCGATTTTAGCTGGTTTGAGGTGTAAACCGGACCAAACCAAACCGATTACACCCCTAGTACCCATGATCAACCTTGTTACCATTATGGGCATTACTGAGTACAAGTTAGTAAATGGCAAGTGGCCCAAATTCACAAGCAAAAAAATAGAGCAAATAGAAAAAGAACAACCCAATCATAACGAAGGGGCTTCCCTTAATCAGTCCAATAAACAAAAAAGACATAAGGGATGAGGGATGAGGGCAGAGGAAATAGAAGGCAAAATGCAAGACCCCAAGTCAAATTGATGGTATGAAGGTAAATTCCCTCCTCTATCTCTTTATTTTCTTGAAAATTTCTGAGTTTCCATTTTTCTTCTCTCTAAACTCTTATTTTCGCTCTCTAAAATCTCTATTCTGACTGGGGAATGGAGGTGGAGATTACCACCACCAGTACCTACTAGTTAGCACCACACACTCTTCTCTTTTGTTTTTATATTTACTCTCTTTTATTTTTATCTTTATATCTAAACGTGAGTGTTGCACGCAAGATTACAAGAACACGTAGAAACTTGACATAGAAGAATTTGAAATGTGCAGTGGAGGTAGAATGTCAATACCTAAACTTTGACCCTCTCTGATTGTGAGCCTAATGAAGATGTTCTTTGTGCTTTTCCCTCAAACTCTCTAGTTTTTCTCCAAAAAAAAAAAAAAAAAAAACAAGCTTTTGTGAAAAACTTACAGATTGCTATTGTGTGGAGTGTGAGTATATGCGAAAGAACAGGTGAAAACTTTTAACATAGACGGATTTGAAATGGATATCAATACCTGAACTCTGCTTCTCTCTGATATGAACCCAATGGAGATATTTTTTGTGCTTTTCTCTCAAACTCTCTTGTTCTTGCTTTGGAATTCCCCCTAATTTCTCTCAAATTTTTTTCCTCTACTCTCAATCTACTTAATGGCAGATTTTGTATAGCCTTTCTTACCCCGTTTGCAAGTTGTGTAGCCTAGAAATGGTCATGGTGGAACCCAAGGGGCAGTGGCGCAGAGGCATGTACGATTGACATCAGAAAATGAAAAAGTGGAGATACACCTGCTGCAGAGAGCAATGGAGCAGTGTGAGGTCCGACAAAAATACAAATACATTGTTTCCAAGCATGTATTATTATCTTGTTTTATTTCTAAAACAATAATTATAATATATATATTCAACCTAAACAAAAAATTGGCTCATCCTTTAATCACAAAAATTAAAGTTTTTGTTATATCAAAAAAATTAAAATATTTAATATCAATGATTTTATTCTTGATATTTACTCACCTCTCATTTTTTTGGCAGATTATTCTCTTGAATAAAAAATATTATTTATAAACTAACATTATCACATTATTTTATACAACACATAAATTAAATTAAATTTTTTTTAACACACCTTAAAAACTTATATACCATGACTTACTCATATAATGTATAAGAAATATTTTTATTTCGATTAAAAAAAAAAAGTTTCTCATGTACCTTTCGTACTTGTAGTTTTACACATATTAGTCTTTGCCTTTTTGGTATTGCCTGTTGGAGTTTATGCTTTGAGAGAAACCATCGTTTGGTCTTCAATAGTGCAAAGTATGAGATACATAAGTCTTGATTGTTTGGAAATTTCACTCTTGGGCTTCTCCTCCTAATGGTTGTGGTTGTCTTCTGTTCTAGGACTTGGTTATTAAGGTAAGTAAACATCAACCCTCAAGGTACATGAGACAAAAAAGTTCCTATTTTAACCAGAAAAAATGATCCAATTAGAAACGTAACTCATTGAGAAACAAAAATCACCACAAATAAATAGAGAAACATAAATGGGCATGGGGGAATAGTACCTTCCAGGTACTTGTACAGATTCTCATTGAAAATGTCTTCAATGGACCAAGAAAATATGATGTATGTGAATCCAAAATCACGGTTTGTCACCTTTTTCTGGCTTGAACTTTCACCTTCCATCATTTCCCCTTCCTAGGTTTCCTTGAAGTGAAGAATCTTAAAATGGATGCACATGTAAAACAAATGGTTTCATAAAAAAATTCATTTTGACCAAGACCAATAAAAACCATAGACTTTTGAGGGAAAGTAAGAGAATGATTTATTAATTAGAAGGAGTAAGCAATAAGGACACATTATAATGGCTTATCCAGAAGATAAACTCATTTTCTATCCAAAAAGAAACTAGAGAAATGACTTATCCAGAAGATAAACACATTGTAATGACATGAATATATTGAATTATTTCTTACCATTTTCAACAAGAATATTATGGTCATCTAATTTTTGCATATATTAGAGAGATTAGACTAATAATTTAGAACATATATTAATAAAAAGATCAAAATTAAAAAAAAAAGGATCTATCATAAATTCTACAAAGATATATGGGATCTTTTTCACTTAATAAAATGAATTATTTTATCTGAAAAAAAGGTACATTTTAAGGAATATGTCAATGATTGATTATTAAGAATTAATCACCCTTAGATATTAAATTATACTTTTCATGTAAAGTAAAATAAAGAGTAGTTCTTATGTAATTTATGTCACATTCTATAATTTTTTTTTTACATTATTTTAGTTCTACATAGTATTATACTAGTACAGTTGATATAATTTAAATCTTTTCAATATAGCTCAAACATTAATTCAATAAAAATTAATTTATACTAACTGTATTAGTATGATATAATGTAGAACCAAAACAATATAAAAAAGTGTGAGATCGACGTGACAGAAGTCACATCTAAGTAGAGTAGCATATAACTAATCTACAATAAAATGAATGGCTAAAAAAATTGAAAAACATAAGAATGTTTCTTATATATTTTTGGTATTGATGTGGTAATGTTATACTATATGGAAACATCCAATTTGTGAATGACATTTGTAGTTGATAACCTCAAGTAGTAAGTAAAGTCCAACTGAGCAATGATCTAAGTACATATTAAATTCAACAATCATTACATTACAATTATAAAGTACATTTTACTACATAACATGCTACTATAAATAGCTTATATGTTTTGTGTTGTCCGATTGAGTAATTGTCCCATCTATAATGCTCCTGAATAAACATATGCCATGGAGAATAATAAGAAAATAAAAACCAATTAGTATTAGATAGTTAGCCTAATGGAGAAGAATAAGCACATAATAAGAAAATGAGACGCTTCTCACCTAAGAAGATAAGGGAAGTGAAAATGCTTACTAAATCCAAAGTTAATTCAAGTTTGAAGAAGAAACTTCATCTCTTTTTTGCCAATAACAACAACATATGCATGTCATTATGAGAAGGTAAGAAAGAGAAATACAAACTAATAAGAAAATTCTCATCAAAAAATAAAAAAATTGTTCATTAGATGTATATATAAAAAAATTTACTAGTGGTTTAAAAAATTAAATATATTAACAATTTTTGGATTCACGTCTTCGTTAGTTAGCATAGCTTTCAAAAAAAAAATGCATTTAGTACATTGGCATTTTACACAAGCTAGTAAAATACCCCAATATATAAACAAGGGATTATAGATGCTTAATAATTTAAATATTTTCACATTTTTTGTTGCATAACTTCAAATTTAAATACCAAAGATTTGAATTCTACATTTAAGATATCAAAGCTTTTTAAATAGCATCATAAAAATTTCAATGTATGTCTAACATCTCCTAAAGCCTACACAACTTATTACCAAAAAAGAAACAAAGCCTACACAACTTATGGCAGAGATATAATGCTTAGTTTGAAGGTTGTTTTGGAGAATTTTGTTCATTGTTTTGGATTACTTTTGAAGAATTTTTTACATGATTTTGGGTTGGTTTTGGTCGCTAATCCAGGGATATATTTAGAGCTAATTTAAGAACAAAACTTTTGTGCTATCATAGACTTGGTTCTATGCTATTTTGTAATTCTTTTGAGTTTGATTTTGTTTCCATTCTCGACTTATTTTTATGTCATTTTTGCACTGTTTTTATGGCTGCCCTTACTATTTCAAGATAAAAGGGAAGTTGTTTTGCTTTATTTTTAGCACATCATTGAGCATTCATTGGAGACTTTTTTTGGATTCATGTTCCACACCTATTAAATGATTTTGGAGTTAGTTACTATGCTATTTTGGGTGTGATATTGAGTATGTGGTGGCTGTTCTAGGATCATTCCAATATTGAGCTGGAGTTGTTTTTTAAATTATTAAACATATTAAGTTGTAGTCCTTACTTATTTGTCATTATTTGACATCCTTCTTATGTGCGAGAGTCAAGAAGTTTGCTTTAGATTATTTTGTTTGGGGTCATAAACTTTTTAACTATTGTTTGGTGTTTTTCAGGAGCAATTTTAAATATGACCGATGTTGGTTACAAGTGCATGATAAATGGAAATTTCAATATTAAACAATTAGTTGAAGACTTAGATCTGAAAGATTTTCTTTTCTTTTTTACTTGACCTGTAATTTCAATTTTCTTTCTTTTGTGACTTTAAAAAATGAGTTATAATAATTTATTTATATTTTGCATTTAGAAATGTGATTTGCCGTTTAGTATCCATAGGTCCCTTAATTATTATCAAATGACATGGTGGTTCATCTCTATATAAGGTGACCAACCCTATTCATTCTAGGTAAGGATTAGTGTCACCTCAGACAATACATACTACAAGTAATGAGTGAAAGGATTTAGGACTCATTTGTGGCATTCCATATCATGTTTATTATTATGTATTAGCTATTTGACATGTTTGAGTTCAAATTATAGCTATTTAAATTATTTTCATTTTTGGATTAATAAAGATAAGAGAGCTAGAATAATCAATTATTTTAGATTTCCCTTTTGAATCTTTATTTTACATTTCTTCATTTCATTTTTCTTTTTTTACTTACTTTTTTCTTTATTCAATAAAAAAGAGGGATCAAAACCAAAGAAATGATGTTTGAAAGTACATAAATTTTTTTGAAATTATATATGTTCCCCTTTTGGAAAAAAAATAAAAAATGAATTTGATTATTCAAAATTACAATGACTTTGATCCTTAATTAGTGTATGTAAGAACTTGTAGAGAAAGCAAGTCAAGACACTTTGTTAAAATAATTTCTTTACTTTTATTTTCTATTTCATTTTGAAAATTCAATAAAAAAAAAATGGATAAACTTGTTTTTAGTTTCATTTTCTTTAATTCGTATAACAATGGTTTTCATGCCACCTATTGGCTCAAATAAAAAACTCCATACTTTTGATAAGTGAAACATTGAAGCCAATAAACACATTTAAATATTTGACTTGCTAGTTTATTGGGCTTAAAACATAGGCTTGTGCAACATATTATCTTAAAGTTACAAATAGGCTTGGACTTATAAGCAATCAAATTTCCTTAAGTTTATCAAATTGTCCTTTGGAAGGGATATTAAAGTAATCACATTATTTTGCATTTATTAGAACTATATAGTGCATATTTATTCAATTAAAAATCAATGCTCAACTCATTTAAGCAAATCCCGTACATGTTGAAATCTTTCACCTCAGAGGCTGTTGATGCAGGGATTTTACCACCTGATCATGCTCTGGCAAAAGAACCTCAGAATGCTGCTGCTAATGACAAGCATAATGACTCAGGTATAAGATTGCTAATATATTAAGTAGAATCGAAAGCTTCTATACATGGATTAAAGATTATTTTAAACACACTAACTTTATTTGAAACTGACAATGAGCAATTTGTTGAGCTTGGAGATGACGATTCTGGTAGTGAGGGTAACTATACTGAATACATTTCATTCCATTTCTAATGGGAGACCATTATATATGTACCATGTTATTTTTTAAAGCTTTCTTATTTTTCTTATATATCAATACATAGGGTATTAAAATGACTATAAATATTCAATATATCCTGATACAGATGATGAGCTATGCAGAAGTTCGTATCTACATCTATTCACAGTGTATTTTGTTCAGGAACCATATATGTGGTATGCTACTTTATAACACGTGTAAATCTTATTAATGTATATTAACAGTATTCAAGCAAGGTTAACACATTTATAAGTCACACTTAATATTTCTTCCAGGATGTCCTCAAGTTTATCCAAATTGTTTCATATATTTCTTGGATCATCCTTTCTTCGAGCTCAACCAAATGGTAAAATCTTTAGCTATACGATCATATTATTCATAGTGTTCACTATAATTTTATACTGATCTATTTTGATTCATATCGTTTCTGGTATTGACATATCTATTATTACTTTTATCCAGCATATCCCATATTTTTTTGCACAACAACATTTTATTCAGAAATAAGATCAATGGATTTTGCGCCATAGAGATGACGGTGAATTGATATTGCACTATACAAGATCATTACACCGCCAGAACAATGTTACCCTAAAAGGGGAATGGAATGATTACTTAGAACCATATGACATTTCTCTTGACAATGCTTTATTAATTTCAATAAACCCACATTTGCCAAGAGTTATGGATGTTGTTATTTTCAAAGATAAAGCAGCTTTTTTTCCATTAGATGTTTAATTTAAACTAATCTTTAAACAAGAGTTAAATTATTTGTATGTTACAGTTTTATGTATTTATGTTAATTGGTACTACTCCAATGTGAAAGATATCAAATGTTACATTTTAGATTTTGTATGTGTGATAGGCAATATTTGTATCGACATCATAGCAAGTTTACCTGCCCATGCATTGCACCGGCATGGCACTAGATTAAAGTAAACTAGAAAAAAACAAAAATTATAAAAATTGTAAATTTAAGTAAAATTGAATTAGGCCAAATTAAAAAAAAATCATTTTTTCATTTTCGTTTGTCTCTCTTTTTCCATTTTTTTAATAAAAATAAATTTAGACAAAATTTTAAATCACACCTGGAGAAAAAATATGGTTTCTACAGTTTTCCTTTCTTTACATGTTTACTATTTGAGGGACATGAGAAGCAAATGCTTTCATGTCCTCATGTAGGAAACATATAAAGAAAATAGATACGTATTTTGGCTGGGATAAAGGAAAAGAAAATTGTCATTATTCAAGATGACTCATATTGCGAAAGATAAACTAGATGCAAAAAGACCAAGATTCGAGCCTGGGAATTAGCAAGAAATTTAAAACCAAGATTCGGGCTTGGGAATTGGTAGGAAATTTAAAACTAGGATTTGAGCCTAGGAATTAGCAAAAAATTTAAAATCAAGGTTCAAGTATGGTAATTGGTAGAAAATTTAAAAACCAGGATTCAAGCAAACACAAATGCACAAGAATAAAATTAATAAACAACTCAAGAACTAACTAAATATCAAGTGAATGATATATATATATTTGTGTCTTCAACTAACAGCCAAAAACGCCCAAAATAGGACCCAAACCAACTGAAATCTTCTCCAATAATGACTGAGAGATGCCAAAAGGGCTAAAATAATCTTCCCAAAGTGAATCGCAACAAAAACCACAAGATAATTGCTTCTACTGTCTTCAACTAACAGCCAATAACGCCAAAAATAGGACCCAAACCAACTGAAATCTTCTCCAATAATGACTGAGAGATGCCAAAAGGGCCAAAATAATCTTCCCAAAGTGAATCGCAACAAAAACCACAAGATAATTTTAAAGATTTTACCTGGGGTTCCCTACTAATAACCTTCCAAGAACTGCGAAATTCCTAGAATAGGACTTTGTAATGGATTCTCAGTGTTTCCCAAGTCTTTTTGAAGAATTTGGTAATTTAAGTTTTAGATTTGAAGAATTTGTGTGGGAGAAGGCTAGGGTTCATAGAGAATGAAAACAAGGCATAGGTGCAAAAGAGAGGCTTTTGCGAAGAGAGATTCGAAGTCCAAAGTCAAGCATGCGTAGGAGCTAAAGGAGGAATGAGTTTAAAATCAAAACAATTAACTCCTTTAGATAGGAAATCGACTATATTATTCTTGCACAATGCTTATTTTAATTCCCCTACGACAGTCAACTCACTTGGAGTGGTAGTCAACTATGTCATTCTGACCGAGACTCTGATTTTGTTCTTTTTAAGAGGAGTCGATTGCCTTGTAAACAAAGTTGATTCCTCTTTTCTGGAACTCAGCATATACCTCATTTTTTACTAATTTTGAGACAAGTTTAGCATCCCTCCTCCATTTTAAGGCACAACATGTTCAAAACAAATTTATTGGAGACTCCAAAGCTTAAGTTAGTTAAAAGTAATCATTGAAAAGACATTGAACACTCATGAAACCATCAAGTAACATATACATATACAAAGATTTTAGGCAAATTCTGGAGCAAAGTGTAGAGAAATCAGTAGAATCTGAAGTCAGACAAAGGACATGGGTCACACACACGGTCGGGTCCTACCCGTTTCTAGCCTCCAGAAGTCCCTGCTTGAGCTGAATAAAGAATACAACTAGAATAATAAAGAACATGCTCGTGTTGGACACTGTGTCAGTTAGCCATGGACAAACCAGAGATGAACACGCCCTCAGCCAGAGAAGCACGGGTCATGTCGAGATAAACACGGTCTGAAGCAGAAAAGACACGGCTATGTCTGAGGCCGTATCTAAGGTCCAGAAAGTCAGTTTAAGTGACATGCCCAATTCCATAAGTGAACACGGCCCGTGTCTTGGTCGTGTTTAAGCGACTGAAGACTAAACCCCTAATTTTTGAATAGCATAAATAGGAACCTAAAAGGGGGATTTGACAGGGGAGAAAAATAGAGACAAAGGAGTCATCAACGAGCAAAAGGAAACTTCAGAGAAAGATTAGCGACAGTTGCGACTCAGACTTCTCCTAGTTTTCATTCTTTTACCTCATGATGAGTAGCCACTGGTTGTACCTCAATCATCTCCTGTCATGTAAAATTCTTATGTGGTTAAATCTTTAAGGGTTCATCATAAAGAAGAGAAGCATAATAAGTTAAAAAAATCATTACCCCTATTGGAGGTTTACAATCTTCTTTCCGTCCTACATATCGACAACTCTTATCAAGTATGCATCCATTTGTAAAGAAGTATTTCAATGCCTCATGTAGAGATAATGAATAGCCTTTAGTCCTATATAGTATGTGGTTCTCTTTAGCAACATTCAAGAGATATTGAGCAGAGAGCTCAATATGCTCTACTTCTTCCTTCTTTATTGATATATGTATATTTTGATTTTAAGTTCCATGTTTGTCATTGAATTTTTAACAACATTTGAGTTAATTTGCTTTAAACATGGTACTTAATCCATGAATTTATGTTATCATGTGTTTCTCTTGTTGGTCAAGCAAAAGGAAGGATTTTAGGTAAATTCTAGAGCAAAGTGTAGTGAAATCAGTAGAATCTGAAGTCAGACAAAGGACATGGGTCACACACACCGTCGGGTCCTACCCGTGTCTAGCCTCCAGAAGTCCCTGCTCGAGCTGAATAAAGAATACAACTAGAATAATAAAGAACACGCTCGTGTTGGACACTGTGTCAGTTAGCCATAGACAAACCAGAGATGAACACGCCCTCAGCCAGAGAAGCACAGGTCATGTCGAGATAAACACGGTCTGAAGCAGAAAAGACATGGTTATGTCTGAGGCCGTATTTAAGGTCCAGAAAGTCAATTTAAGTGACATGCCCAGTTCCATAAGTGAACACGGCCCGTGTCTTGGTCGTGTTTAAGCGACTGAAGACTAAACCCCTAATTTTTGAATAGCATAAATAGGCACCTAAAAGGGGGATTTGACAGGGGAGAAAAATAGAGACAAAGGAGTCATCAAGGAGCAAAAGGAAACTTCAGAGCAAGATCGGCGACGATTGCGACTCAGACTTCAGCTAGTTTTCATTCTTTTACCTCATGATGAACTTCAATTATCTATTTTTCTTTGATTTGATCATGAGTAGCTAAATCTTTTAGGTAGGGGATAGATGTAGCTCAAATTTTGATGAAGATTTCTTGTTGAATACTTTTCTTCTAATGCAAATTTATTTGTTGGAGTAGAGTTTACTGTTCTTAATGCATTTGAATGATTGGCCACAATTTGAATGAATTGTTAGCTCATATTGATGCTGGGATAGTAAGATTTAAGCATGTCTTGTAATCTTTATCATAAATCAAGTAATCTAGGAATAGATGATTTAATTTATATGGTCTTGATTTAATTTTCTTAGGCTTAATCACCTAGACAAGTTAATTGAACTAAGGAATTGGGCAATTAAGTGGGATAGGGAGAATTGTTTCTCCAAGGAATTAGGATCAATCAAATTAAGAAATTGGCCAACAACAAATGATTTGTATCTAGATTAGATTATTCTTCAATGAGTCAAAGGTTATTTTGTTTATGAAATAACCGAATTCAAAGGCGAGTGAAATCAACCCCTACCTTTCTTTTGCAAATCGTTAATCTTGTAATTTAATTGCCATTAAGTTGTTTGCTTTAACATTCAATTTTACTTAATTAATCAATTGCATCTACTATTTTAGAGTTACCTTCAATCCAAATCATTATTCTGTCCAAATAGAATCATTATTGGTGAATTTGGTAGTTGCTAATGTTGATATCTGAGGACTATACTTAACTCATCTTTTTACTACTTGTGTGACTCGGTACACTTGCCAGAAAAATCACATCAAGTTTTTGGCGTCGTTGCCGGGGATTGACGGTGTTTAAGCAATATTAATAGCAACCAATAGGGTCCTAGTTTGGATTTTTAATTTTCTGTTAGTTAACCTAATTCGAATAGGTTGTTGTTTGGTTGATTTCTATCTCTCTAAAATGCTGATCTTACATTGACTTTTGGTGCATGCGAGGTACTATTGATTCTAGTTCACTGATTTTTTATCCTGAGATTGAAAAAATAGCTTGAAGACTTCGTAAGCAGGCTAGAGTAGTGAGACAACCACAACCTGTAAGCATGGCAGACCCGAATCAGAATCCTCCACCTCAGAACAATCACAATAAGGTAGCACAAAACCCTTCACCTAGAACTCTCATGGACTATTCCATCCCAACAACTAAGGGATGTGGGATGAGTATTACTAGACCACTTGTTCAAGCTGTAAATTTTGAACTTAAGCAAGCTTTGCTTCAACTGGTACAACACAATCAATTCAGTGGACATGCAGTAGATGATCCCAATGCACATATAGCAAATTTTTTGCAAATTTGTGATACGATGAAGCTTAATGGGGTTAGTGATGATGCTATTCGACTAAGACTCTTCCCGTTTTCTGTATGTGATAAGGCAAAGAGTTGGTTAGATTCTCTACCTAGAGGAAGCATTACTACTTCGTTAGATTTGGTGCAGAAATTCCTCAGTAGATATTTTCCTCCATCAAAATCAGCTAGACTGAGAACTGAGATTACTTCATTCCGTCAACAAGAGAGAGAGTCATTGAGTGAAGATTGGGAGCGTTATAATGATGTCTTGAGGCGATGTCTTCATCATTCCTTTGATTTCTGGATCCAAGTTCAGAGTTTTTACAATGGGATTTTACCTCACACGAGATCGATGGTGGATGCAGTAACTGGTGGGGCTTTGAATTATAAGACTCCAAAGCAAGCAAGAGAGTTATTTGAAATGATGGCTTGCAATGATTACCAAAGCCAAGGAGAAAAAATTGTAGTTAAGAAGGGAGTGATGGAAGTAGGGGCCTTAGATGCACTTCTGCCTCAGAACAAACTATTAACTCAACAAGTGGCTGAACTGTCCAAAAAGTTTAAAACTGTCAATGTAAATGCTATTAATCATCCTCCAGTTGTCTGTGATTTCTATTTAGGCAACCATGCAAATGGGGAGTGCCCTGGTAACGTGTTTGGCTCTTCTTGTCCTCAAAAGCAAGTTAATTATATGGGTAACCCTCCACGACCTCAAAATAACCCCTATGCTCCTAGTTACAACCCAGGGTGGTGGAATCACCCAAATTTCTCTTGGAGTAATCAAGGCAATCAGGGAGCTCCTCACAGACCAAATTTTTCACATCAGGCACCTCAGCAATCTCCTCAAGGTTCTGCTTCACAACATCAGCCTAATGAGAAGTTTTCATCTTTGGAGAGTGCACTAGAGAAGTTGACAACCTAAACCTCAGCTTTCATTCACAAAAAATCAACTTTTATGGATGAAACAAGGAGTGGGTTTAGAAATCAATATGCATCCATCTGGAATTTAGAGACTCAGGTGGGGCAGATAGCAAGGCAATTGGCAGAGAGGCCTCAAGGTTCTTTATCTAGTGACACCATTCCCAATCCTAAGGAGCATGTGAAGGCTATAACTACAAGGAGTGGGAAGGTAATTGAGCCTATACCAAGAAAAGAAATGCCAACTGGGGAGAGTGGTAAAACAACAGGGAGCAATGGGAATTCAACAGTCAGCATTCCCAAAGATTCAAGAGATGAAGAAAAGGTTGAGAAAGTGAACAAATCATGTGCTTCAACACCACTTATCGAGGTGCCTTTTCCTCAAAGGCATAAGAAGCAACAAGATGAAAAGCAATTCAGCAACTTCCTAGAGGTATTTAAGAAACTCCATATTAATATACTTTTTGCTAAAGTACTTGAACAAATGTCATCCTATGTAAAGTTTATGAAGGATCTTCTGTCAAAGAAAAGAAGAATTGGAGATGATGAGACAATTATGTTAACTGAAGAATGTAGTGCTATTCTGCAAAGGAAGTTGCCTCAAAAGCTTAAAGATCTCGAGAGTCTTTCCATTCCATGCACAATTGGAGATATAACTTTTGGGAAAGCTCTATGTGATCTTGGAGCAAGTGTTAATCTCATGCCTCTTTCCATTTTCAAGAAGCTTAAGATTGGTCAAGCAAAACCTACCATGATAACTCTTCAACTTGCCGACCGTTCAATCAAACATCCTTATGGTTTAATCGAGGATGTTTTGGTTAAGGTAAACAAGTTTATTTTCCCGATGGATTTTGTGGTGTTAGATATGGAAGGGGATGGAGAAATTCCACTCATTTTGGGGTGACCATTTCTAGTTACTGGAAGAGCATTAATTGATGTGGCAGATGAGACTTTGACTTTGAAAGTCCAAGATGAGAAGATAATTTTTAATGTGTTCGATGCTATGAAATATCCTATGGGGAAAGAAGAGTGCTTCCGACTAGATATTCTTGACTCCATCATCACTAGCACATTTAAAGAGAATTTTTCATCTTCCCCTCTTGAGAAAGTCCTAGTGAATGCTACAACCATATCTGATCTTGAAGATGGTTCATCAGTGAGTAAACAAGTAGCATTGTTGGATGCCTTGTCATCATATTCCATCACTTCTCCACCAAAAATAGAAGACTTACACAAGGAAGAACAGAAGGCACAACCTCCAAAACTTGAGCTCAAACCCTTACCTATAACTCTGAAGTATGCTTTTCTTGGTGAGAGCAACTCCTTTCCTATAATTATAAACTCTGAGTTAAATAAGATAGAAGAGGAGAAGCTATTGAGCGTGTTAAGGGAGCATAAGAGTGCTATTGGGTGGTTCATTACTGATTTAAAAGGCATAAGTCATTCTTTTTACATGCATAAGATTCTCATGGAGGACAACTATAAGGCAGTAGTGCAACCCTAAAGGAGATTAAATCTAGTTATGAAAGAGGTGGCGAGAAAGGAAATGGTCAAGCTGTTAGCTGCTGACATTATTTACCCCATCTCGGATAACTCTTGGGTGAGCCCGGTTCAGGTAGTGCCCAAGAAAGTTGAGACAACTATGGTCATGAATGAAAATAATGAGTTGATTCCCATGATGAGCTGCCGAGGCTCCTCAAATTAATTAAGTTTAAGGTCGGTTACTGATGAACACACTTTTTATACAATAGTTATTTCTCATACTTAGTCTTTTAAACCTCTTTTGGGCTGAATTGCATAGACTTAGACCTCATTTCATGACTTAGGATCCATTTATGCTTAATTGCAATTTCCCGCAATACTGGGCATTATATGCTGTCTCTGTGTTTCAGGCATATCTTGAGTTCTGGATGTCCAAAAATTCCGAGTCATACCTTGTTGGAAAGCTGAGAGAATTTTCTACAACTTTCTTTCAGGGCTCCAAAGCTAATTCGGACGTTCAGCAGGTCATATGCAGCCTGGAAGGAAGAGAAGACATGCTGTCGCAGGATCCTGACCTACATGCAGTATTTGTCCGAGTCATACCTTGTTGGAAAGCTGAGAGAATTGTCTACAACTTTATTTCAGGACTCAAAAGCTAATTCGGACGTTCAGAAGATCATATGCAGCCTGGAAGCCAGAGAAGATATGCTGTCGCAGGATCCTGACCTACATGCAGTATTTGGGTCATAACTTGAGTTGTAGATGTCATATGGACCTGAAACTGGTACCATTGGAAAGCTAACAGACAGAGCTTCAATTATATGAAGACCGGTTCACCATATTTTATGTGGAAGATGGTCTTATTTGCTGTGCAAGTTAGCTGACGGTTCCAGACACCTTCTGCCACTTAAATGGGCCTAACTTCCTCATGACAAGTCCAAATGGGCCCAAACCAAAGCCCAATTGAAGCTAAGGCCCATGGGAACAAGTGTGCCCTAAGGGCAATTTGGGTGTGCATGTAAAGTTGGAGGTCTATATCAACAAGAGGGGGGCAGCCGAAATTCATTACCAAGTTTTAGATATTTTTAGACAGCTTTCTATTCATGCCTTAGTCTCTAAGTTTTCTTTTAGATATTTTGTAAGAACTCAGCTCCTCTTGTTCATGGAGGGCTAATCCATCCTATCAATCCAGGTTTTGCTATTCTGATTATTGGTTTTGAGATTATGAGTTGTTGTTCTTCATTTTAGTTGTTAATCAAAGTTCTTTCAATCCTCTGGACTATTCTGTTTGGATTGTTAAAATTCGAATTTGGATCTTCATGTGTGTTTGCTTAATTGCATGTGATAAAAGAGGATTGTATGGTTGATTAATGATTTGGATTTTCATGTGTGATTGCTTAATTGCATGTGATAAAAGAGGTTTGTATGGATGATTAATGTTTCTGAGCTTTTGGATGGATTAATCACCTTGGCTGGATCATGGACTTAGGTAAAACTAGACTTGAATGTTTGCTTAATTCATTTGGTCTTAGTTAAAACCGAATTCTGGTTGCTTAACCAGTGGAATCCATAGAACATTGAGAGGCTTCTTGATATGTTTTAAAGGCCAAGAACATGGTTAATAATTGAATGGATCATTAGAAATCAAGGATGAACTTAAATCAGAATTAGTAAAGACTTGGATTGGTTGCTTTCTCTTAACTTCACCACTTTCAATTAATTTCTGTCAAGCACATAAACCAACAAAACCCCCCTATTTACATGCTTCTTAATATGATTCACTAAGTAGAACAATCCTTAGGTTCGACTTAGGGCTGCCCTATGCTGCAAAAAGCTAGGTAACCGACCTTAAAAATTAAGTAATTTGAGGAGCCTCGGCAGCTCATCACTCGTCACTCCTTCGCCCCGTGGGATTGTTTTTCGTCTACGCCATTCCTCTAACCGGTGGATTCCTTTCTTGCGAGTCAAGTCGAGTACTCGTTCTATCCCGAGGACTGCTTTCTTGCGTGTCACACAATCTCCTCCTAGCACTGCTTTCTGGCTCATCACTCCATCTTGCTGGTTGGTTGCCTTCCTGCGCGTCAAGCGACTCGCTTGTAGATTGGTTTCTTGCGCGTCACTCCATCTCGCCCAACGACTGCTTTCTTGTGTCGGACACTCCGCTTGTCGGTTTCTTGCGCGTCACTCCACCTCCCCCAGGAATTGCTTTCTTGTGCGACACCGACGGACTAGTTTCTTTTGGGTGACGTGTCGCCCGAGGACTGCTTTCTTGCGCCTCACTCTGCTCGTTTGTTGACCGGTTTTCTTGTGCGTCACTCTATCTCCCCCCGTGAGAATTGCTCTCTCTTGGGCGTCAATCTTTACTTCCCCGCGGATTGCTTTCTTGCGCATCATGCCACTCGCTCTGAGATTATTTTCTTGCGCGTCACTCCATCTCCCCCGAGGAGTTCGTTTGTGTATGACACACTCTGTTCACTGGTGGGATTACTTTCTTGCTTGCGCGACACTCCATCTCCCCCCGAGGAGTGGCCTCTTCTCGCCTGTTGAATGGTTTCTTGCGCGTGACTCTATCTTCCCTGAGAATTGCTTTCTTGCCACGTCAATCCATCCCCCCCCCCCCCGAGAATTTTCTTGCGCGCCAATCCATCTCCCCCGAGGACTCCTT
>QAOA01001701.1:237888-257558 GCA_003255065.1 Cercis canadensis
ACATAAAATATGGTGAACCGGTCTTCATATAACTTGAAGCTCTGTCTGTTAGCTTTCCAATGGTACCAGTTTCAGGTCAATATGACATCTACAACTCAAGTTATGACCCAAATACTGCATGTAGGTCAGGATCCTGCGACAGCATGTCTTCTCTGGTTTCCAGGCTACATATGACCTTCTGAACGTCCGAATTAACTTTGGATCCCTGAAAGAAAGTTGTAGACAATTCTCTCAGCTTTCCAACAAGGTATGACTCGGAATTTTTGGACATACAGAACTCAAGATATGCCTGAAACACAGAGACAGCATATAATGCCCAGTATTGCTGGAAATTGCAATTAAGCATAAATGGATCCTAAGTCATGAAATGAGGTCTAAGTCTATGCAATTCAGCCCAAAAGAGGTTTAAAAGACTAAGTATGAGGAATAACTATTGTATAAAAAGTGTGTTCAGCGACACCGATGGACTAGTTTCTTTTGGGTGACGTGTCGCCCGAGGACTGCTTTCTTGCACCTCACTCTGCTCGTTTGTTAACCGGTTTTCTTGTGCGTCACTCTATCTCCCCCCGTGAGAATTGCTCTCTCTTGGGCGTCAATCTTTACTTCCCCGCGGATTGCTTTCTTGCGCATCACGCCACTCGCTCTGAGATTGTTTTCTTGCGCGTCACTCCATCTCCCCCGAGGAGTTCGTTCTTGTATGACACACTCTGTTCACAGGTGGATTACTTTCTTGCTTGCACGACACTCCATCTCCCCCAAGGACTCTTGACTTGTGTGCCACTCTTCTCGCCTGTTGAATGGTTTCTTGCGCAACTTCTTCCTATGGATCGAGGCTATGTGGATGCTGCTTCTGGAGGTACCTTAGTGGACTAGACCCCTGCAGCTGCAAGAGATTTAATATCCAAAATGTCAGACAATGCACAACAATTTGGCACAAGGATGCCCACCCCAGCTAGAGGAGTGAATGAGGTGCAGATGGCAGATCAACAAAGGGTGAAGACTCATTTGGAGGAATTGACCTCCTTGGTTAGACAGCTAGCAATGGGGCACACACCGGTTCAAGCTCATGCCAAGCTATGTGGAATTTGTTCCCTGTCTAGTCATCCAACAGATCAGTGTCTTACTCTCCAAGATAACACTGAAGTAGTGGCTGGAGTCTTTCCTGGCAGACCTTACCAGCAGCTCCGATATGACCCCCACTCCTCCACCTACAACCCTGGTTGGAGAGATCACCCTAATTTAAGGTATGGAGGAAATTCTGGCCAACCTTACCAGCAGCAGCAACAACAAACGTACCAGCCACAACAGCCTAGGTACAATGCAAGTTCAAGCAACCAGCAGTACCAAGCACCAATGAAGCAGCCTATGCAGCAAGCTAACAAGCCAGAACCGAGCCTGGAAGACTTAGTGAAGCAATTGACAAGCAGCAACATCCAATTCCAACAGAGGACTGAGACTAGCATTCAGAGCTTGGAAACTCAGATAGGTCAACTTGCAAGCACCATTAGTGAGATGAAGTCTCAAGGTTCTGGCAGTTTACCTTCTCAGACAGTCACCAATCCAAGAGGCAATGTGAGTGCCATAACCCTGCGTAGTGGTAAAGAAGTGAGTGCTCCAGAACCTAGCCTGCCTTCTACGGTTCACAATTTTTTTCAAGAAAAAAATTCAGACCCTGCAGCCCCTAAAGCTATTCCAAAACAGCAACCAACCCACCTTCAAGATCAGGCAGAGAGCTTTACCCCAAGTATTCCTCTACCCTTTCCAAACAGAATTACACAGTCCAAGAAAATTGTTGAGCATGAGCTAGATAAAGAGATCATGGATACTTTTAGGAAGGTAGAAGTCAATATACCTCTCCTGGAAGCAATTAAACAGCTTCCCAAGTATGCAAGGTTTCTGAAGGATTTGTGCACCCACAAGAGAAGACTGAAGGGCAATGAGAAAGTGAGCATGAGCAGAAACGTGTCAGCAATGATCCAGCCTAACCTACCATCAAAGTGCACTGATCCTGGAACTTTCACCATTCCCTGCACTATTGGAGACAAGCAGTTTACAAATGCCATGCTAGATCTGGGTGCTTCCATCAACGTGATGCCCAAGTCCATCTATTCATCACTGCAGATTGGAGAACTGAAGCCCACTGGAGTAGTCATTCAGCTTGCTAATAGAAGCACAGCCTATCCTGCAGGCCTTCTTGAGGATGTTTTAGTTAGGGTAAATGATTTAATATTTCCAGCAGATTTTTATGTGTTAAATATGTAGGATGAGTCTACATCTAGACATGCCCCTTTGATCTTAGGTAGACCCTTCCTTAAAACTGCTAAGACCATAATTAATGTGCATGCTGGTACCTTGTCCATGGAATTTGGTGACACTGTAATTCGTTTTAATTTAAGTGATGTCATGAAACACCCTCTAGAAGAGCATTCAGTGTTCCAAATAGATGTCATAGACCTGCTAGTTGATGATGTGCATGCTGAATTGGTAGCTGAATTTCCTGATATAGTAGGCTTGCTAGATACCTTAGAGTGCCCTGCATGTACTAATTATGATGGGAGTTGTGCTGCATGTTCTAAAATTTTTGCATATATAGGATATGATGAGACTGTTTTGGAGCATAGTGTAGAGCTTGCAGGTGTTTCTGAGCTTCACACAGCAGACTTGGTTTCTCCAACCAAGCTAGTTCCCTCTGTGCAGCAACCACCTATTCTTGAGCTGAAACCGTTACCTGACCATCTCAAGTATGCTTTCTTAGAAGCAGAAGAAAAGCCGCTTGTCATCATAGCCAACAATCTGCAACCTGAACAAGAAGAGAGGTTGTTGCGGATTCTGAAGCAACGGAAGACAGCCATTGGATGGACACTTGCAGACATTCCTGGCATTAGCCCCTCCACCTGCATGCATAGGATTTTATTAGAGGAAGAAGCTAAACCAGTGAGGCAGCCCCAAAGGCGACTTAACCCGTTGATTCTGGATGTGGTCAAGAAAGAAGTGAGTAAGCTGTTGTCAGCTGGCATTATCTACCCCATCTCAGATAGCAAATGGGTGAGTCCAGTTCAAGTGGTTCCAAAGAAGAGTGGCATAACTGTGGTAGCCAATGAGAAGAATGAGTTGATCCCCACCAGAGTGCAGAACAGCTGGCGCGTCTGCATCGATTATAGAAGACTCAACCAGGCGACAAGGAAGGATCACTTCCCTCTACCCTTTATTGATCAGATGTTAGAGAGACTGGCAGGGAAGTCCCATTACTGCTTCTTGGATGGCTTCTTAGGCTACTTCCAGATTCACATAGCCCCAAAGGATCAGGAGAAGATGACTTTCACCTGTCCATTCGGCACATTTGTATATAGGAGGATGCCCTTCGGCCTATGTAATGCCCCTGGTACATTCCAGCGGTGTATGGTGAGCATATTTTCTGATTTTTTAGAACACTGCATGGAGGTATTCATGGATGACTTTACTGTATATGGCTCCTCTTTTGATGCATGTTTAGATAGCCTTGCTAGGGTACTTGATAGATGCATTGAGACTAACCTTGTTCTTAATTTTGAGAAATGTCACTTCATGGTCGAACAAGGAATAGTTTTAGGGCATGTAATTTCTAGCAAAGGCATTGAAGTAGATAAGGCTAAGATAGATGTTATTGCCTCCTTACCCTACCCCGCTTGTGTGCGGGAAGTGCGTTCCTTTCTTGGTCATGCAGGGTTTTACAGGAAATTCATCCAGGACTTCAGCAAGATAGTCTTGCCATTGTCTAAGCTTCTCCAGAAAGAAGTGGATTTCGACTTTGATAAGCAGTGCAGAGTAGCCTTTGATCAGCTGAAGCAGAGCCTTACCTCCCCTCCCATCATGCAGCCACCTAACTGGGAGTTTCCCTTTGAGCTTATGTGCAATGCATCAAACTTTGCAGTAGGTGTTGTCCTTGCACAGCGAGTGGACAAGCTCTCCCACGTGATTTATTATGCCTCTCGCACTTTGGATGCTGCCCAAGCAAATTACACCACTACTGAGAAAGAGCTCCTTGCAATTGTGTTTGCTTTAGATAAATTCCGTTCATATTTGCTTAATTCTAAAGTCATTGCTTTCTCTGATCATGCAGCTTTAAAGTACTTGCTCAAGAAGCCGGATGCGAAGCCTAGGCTCATTAGGTGGATGCTGCTCTTGCAAGAATTCGACCTTGAGATCAGAGACAAGAGTGGAGCCGAGAACTTGGTAGCAGATCACCTGAGTCGGATACCACTGACTTTGGACAACCTTCCCATCAGAGAAACCTTCCCGGATGAGCAGCTTTATCAGCTGCAAGGTACAGATCCTTGGTATGCTGACTTGGTAAACTACTTAGTTGCTTCTGAGTTACCTGCTTATTTTAAGAAGTATCAAGTAGATAAGCTTAAAAGTGAATCCAAACATTATGTGTAGGATGACCCCTACTTGTGGAGACTATGTAGTGACCAAGTAATTAGAAGGTGTGTGCCTAGACATGAGTCTGAGTCTGTGTTACAGTTCTGTCATACTTCTGCATGTGGTGGTCATTTTGGACCTGAGCGCACTGCTCGTAAAGTTTTAGATTCTGGACTCTATTGGCCTACCCTATTTCATGATGCGTATAACTTTTGTAAGAATTGTGCCCAATGCCAACGGACAGGTAATATTTCCCGTGGGAATGAGATGCCTTAACAACCTTTGCTGTTTTGTGAGATATTTGATGTTTGGGGCATCGATTTCATGGGTCCTTTCCCTACTTCTTTTGGTTTTGTGTATATTCTTTTAGCTGTGGACTATGTTTCTAAATAGGTAGAGGCCAAGGCCACCCGGACTGATAATTCTCGTGTTGTCTTAGATTTTGTCAGGACTCACATTTTCTGCAGGTTCGGGGTTCCAAGAGCCATCATCAGTGACCAAGGTTCTCACTTCTGCAATAGGCACATGGCTGCTTTGTTGAGAAAGTATGGTGTGGTGCACAAGGTGTCAACCCCTTACCATCCACAGACCAATGGGCAAGCAGAGGTGTCAAATAGGGAGATCAAGCAAATTTTAGAGAAGACTGTCCAGCCCAACAGAAAGGACTGGAGCCTGCGTTTGGATGATGCATTGTGGGCCTATCGGACTGCCTATAAGACTCTTATAGGCATGTCCCCTTACAAGCTAGTCTTTGGCAAGGCATGTCACCTTCCAGTAGAGATCGAACATAAGGCGTACTGGGCTGTGAAGCAGTGTAATCTTGATTTAGCTCAAGCTGGATCACAGAGGAAGCTCCACCTGCAGGAACTTGATGAAATCCGGTTGGCAGCTTATGAGAATTCCAAAATCTACAAAGAAAAGACCAAGGCTGTCCATGACAAGATGTTGGTGAGAAAAGAGTTCTACATTGGTCAGAAAGTGCTACTCTACAACTCTCGTCTCAAGCTAATGCCCGGCAAGCTTCGTTCTCGATGGATGGGTCCTTTTGTGGTGACTCATGTCTTTCCTTATGGTGCAATTCAGATCAAGAATGAGGCAACCAACCAGACCTTCCCAGTGAACGGACATCGACTGAAACCTTTCTATGAGGGTTTTCAAGAGCAAGTGGTGGAGGAGGTGCACTTGTCTACTGCCCTTTGTGAGACTTAAACCCACAGGCTGTTTTCTTTCCCTTTCTCTTTTATTTTTAGTGCCTTGCTTGCTTTTACTGTTTGCTTTGTGCTTTGCATTGAGGACACTGCAAAAATTTAAGTGTGGGGGAGGGATTAGCTTGTTGTGTGTGTTTTTATGCTTTCTGTTTTCCTATTTTACTTTACTTGCTGTTTTTACTATTTTCTGTTTAGATTTTTAGTGTTATGTTTTCTGTTTTAGGCTTAATTTTCTGTTTTATGTGTTTTTAAATTTTTCTAGTTCTTTCCAATCAATTTAAGAGTTATGAAGAGAGTGGTTTGAAGCAATTTTGATTCTTAAGTGCTATAACATGAGTGGACAATTATCTTGCTTCTTGGATTTAAGTGATATGGCAACAAAATTTGATTTGGATAAGTTAATTCTTAGTAGTCTTATAAGCTGTGAGGATTTGAGCCATATGTCATGATTCTTTCTTGTGTGTTTTCATCTATCATTTTGACGCTCTAGAACTTGTTCTGTTTCTTAGTTGAGGTTACATTTGCACATGCATGCATAGAAGTGATTAAGGCATTCCTTTCTTTGAGAAGCTACTTGACCAAATAGCTAACCTTGATGTTATCCTTTGATTTCCCCTTTTTGAGCCTATTGATCTTTTCTTTCATGTGTAGCTCATTGCAAGCCTAAGTGTAAAACCATGTCCTACCCAACCCTTAGGAATTGCAGAGCATTGCATTGAATAAAAAAGGAGTAAACTCTTACAAAAACAAAGCATCAAGTTGTGGCTGATTGGTTGTGGTTGAAATTGTTAAGTGTTATGTTTCAAAAAAAAAAAAAAAAAAAAAAATACAGCAGCAACAAAAGAATAAAGTTGTTTTGGGAAAAAAAAAAAAAAATGAGTTGAAGCCCAAAGTCAAGATGCATAAAGTACTTGAAATTCTCCATAATTAGATGCTCTTTGTGATTCCTTGGGTGCTTTAGCCATTTTTCCATATTATTGACATCCTTTTACCTTTCCCCATTACAACCCTTTAAAAGTCCTTTTGATTTGTGTTATGCATGTGACATAGGTAGTGGAGATTGAGAAAGTGAACAAGCTTATGGTAGTGTGATTTTGATAGGATGATGGGAGAGAAATACTTACCTTAGACACTTGAGAGAATTGAGAGCATTTATTTATCTTGTGAGAGGCTATCTACTTTGACTCATTCCTATTAAATAAAATTGCCATGTTTTTTTGTTCTTTAGTTGTCAAGAGATATTGTTCCATGAGTGTTGCTATTCTTTAAGTTCGAATTGTTTTCTTACCTTAATCTTTGCATTCTTGATTTGATTGGAGAGCTGTTTTTCTTATTCTAGTTAGTTTGTTTCTTGTGATTTTGCCCAGGAGTGCAAAAAGCTAAGTGTGGGGGAATTTGATAACACATTATTTTATACTATTTGTTTCTCTTATACTTAGTCTTTTAGTGTGTGTTTCTAGTGATTTTTATGGCTTTTAGACATGTTTTGTAGATTTGGACTTGTTGGTGCTTGTAGATTTTAATTGCTTAACTGTTAAATTCTGGCACTGCTTACGTTTTTCACCATATCTTTTGCTATAGATGTCCGATTGATGTGATTCCAGTTTCGTTGGAAAGCTGACAGAAAATTCCACATTTCATATGAAGAGCCCAGAAGCTGATTCTCGCGTCTGGACAACTGAAATTCGCGTGCAAGCAGTCCAGATTTTCTGCTCCGCCCAGCACTCCGCCCAGCATTGACTGATTCCTTTCCTTAGGGCTGCCTATTGGACCAGAGCATGTTTATTTGGGCCAACATCTGTTTTTGGGCCAGCACACATGACACTAGGGCTTGATCATGTTTTTACCATTAATAATTTAGGAAACTAGGTTTATTTTGTAATTAGGAAACCATTAGGAAACCTAGAGGAGGCAGCCAGCTAGTATATATTCTCAAGTTGTTGAGGCAAATATACACAATCAGAAGAGATACGAAATTCCTTGAGCTGCTGCTGCCTCCTTTGCTTAGTTCGTTTTTCCCCTTTGCTTTGTGTTCAAGTC
This sequence comes from Cercis canadensis, assembly GCA_003255065.1. Taxonomy (NCBI): domain Eukaryota; kingdom Viridiplantae; phylum Streptophyta; class Magnoliopsida; order Fabales; family Fabaceae; genus Cercis; species Cercis canadensis. Next base: position 245,538 of record QAOA01001701.1, read on the forward strand.
TTCCATGGAAGGCTAAGTTCGTTTGTAATCAATTCAAGAGGAGCCAAACTTGACAATCCAGAGTTCCTGTGCTTCAACCGGGTTTGATTTAATTTAATTTGAATTACTGCTTCTCCCCTTCTTCATGTGATTGAATGGTACTTTGATTCCATGAGTTGTATGAATTTAAATCGGTTGATTAGATTCATAACAGTAATCAGATTGATAATCATACTTTAAAGGTCTTTAATATATGGTTAACTTGGATAATTCGGTTATTAAATTAATCTGGATTTAGTGATATAGAGCGGTTGCCTAGAGTCTTAATTCCATGATTAATTGAATCCTGATTGGTAAATCAGTAGGAATTCTAAGTGTTATTGTTAGGGGTTCCAGGTAACACTTAACCAAGAATTAAATCAGATCTAGGTTATCTTTAGTGAACAAGGATGGATTAGAGTTTGGTTGCCTGCTTGAGTTGATTGCGTTTTCTCTTATTTGATAAATTCAATTTACTGCTTTCTTAATTCTTAGTATATTGCATTCAACACAAAACCCCCCCTTATTCTGTTCTTGCTTAAGTTCTTAAAAGATTAGTTGTTCTGGTGAATCCTTGGGAGACGACACTGGTTGCATCCTATACTACAATTTAGTTGCAATTAGTAGTTTAATTTTGTACGGTTCGGCACCCGTCAAAATTTTGGCGCCGTTGCCGGGGATTTCACCTAACAAATTAATCTTCTTAGAACTCTTTTATTACTATTTTGCTTGCTTACTGTTATTGTTTCTAGCAATTGTTCTTCCTTCGTTTTCCCCTTGTTCTACTTGTTTTCCTATTTTGTTTTCCTGTTTTGTTTAGGTTGTCTTTCTCTGGTTAGTGTTTCTGTTTCTGTCTTGTTTTTGATTCTGACCAACTGGGATTGAGCTGCAAATTAGTGGACAGAGAAATTGCTTTGTGAGAAGCACTGTGAGCTGAACTTTGTGCTATTATTGCCCTTGTTTTGTCTCCTTTGCTGCTATTCTGTCCCCTTTGCTATCTTAGTTCACTTTTTGGTAAAATTTCTATATTGTGTAAGGTCTGTGATTTTTTTTTTTTTCTTGCTGTCTTGTTTGCCTTACTGTTTTAGGTTCCCATTGTGTGAATTCTTGTGCCTATTCCCAAATTTTTCCCTGTTTCCCTAGCGTTTTGGCTTGAAATTACGATTTTACGGGTCAAAATTCTGTACGGATTTTTGTGCTCTGATTGAGCTGAAAATTGGTCAGTTGAAGGAAAACGGTGTGAGAAATATAGCTCAATGCTAAAGCATTGAGCACCACCCTATCTCGGCCAAATTCCATCGTTTAGACCCCTTTTTCAATTTTTTAAGATTTTTTATTTGATTTTTGAGTTTCCTTTTCATCAATATTTCATGCTGTGGTGGTAGAAAAATTTTTAAAAATGTTTTGTTGGGTCAATTAGTATTATTTTGGTGTCTTTTTGCATTTGTCTAGTGCATTTAGTGTGTTGTGGTTTTTGCACTTTTCTTTCATTGATTCACTGTTTTACTGTTTTGGTGTGTTCTAGTGTGTTTTAGAGTGTTGTTATCTTTTGATTTGCATAGTGCATGACTCGGTCCTCTCAATTTGAACTACTTGAAGGTGATTCTGAAATAGAGAGAACCTTGCACACACTTGCTAGGGCACGTAGAACTCCTAATCACATAGAGCATAATATGGCTGCCAATGACATTAATCCTGAGGTTGATCTTGCTGCTAATAATGGGGCTGGAAATAATGACATGCATGCTAGGGCTAGGACACTTAAGGAGTTGGCTGCCCCTGATGATAATTACCAACCTTTGTGTATTCAATATCCTGATGCTAATTTCGAATTAAAGTCTGGATTAATACACTTGCTCCCAAAGTTTCATGGACTTGCAGGTGAAGATCCTCACAAGCATTTGAAGGAATTTCACATAGTGTGTTCTACCATGAAGCCTCAGTCAATTGAAGAGGAGCACATCAAGCTTAGGGCTTTTCCCTTTTCATTAGATGGAGCAGCGAAGGATTGGCTATACTTGCAGCCATCCATCATCACATGCTGGAATGACTTGAAGAGGTGCTTTCTTGAAAGATTCTTCCCTGCCTCAAGAGCTGCTGCCATCCGAAAAGAAATATGTGGCATAAGGCAAAACAGTGGAGAGACACTACATGAGTATTGGGAGAGATTCAAGAAACTCTGTGGAAGCTGCCCCCATCATCAAATCAGTGACCAGTTGCTCATCCAATATTTCTACGAAGGACTTCTTCCTATGGATCGAGGCTATGTGGATGCTGCTTCTGGAGGTGCCTTAATGGACAAGACCCCTGCAGCTGCAAGAGATTTAATATCCAAAATGTCAGACAATGCACAGCAATTTGGCACAAGGATGCTCACCCCAGCTAGAGGAGTGAATGAGGTGCAGATGGCAGATCAACAAAGGGTGGAGACTCGTTTGGAGGAATTGACCTCCTTGGTTAGACAGCTAGCAATGGGGCACACACCGGTTCAAGCTCATGCCAAGCTATGTGGAATTTGTTCCCTGTCTAGTCATCCAACAGATCAGTGCCCTACTCTCCAAGACAACACTGAAGTAGTGGCTGGAGTCTTTCCTGGCAGACCTTACCAGCAGCCTCGATATGACCCCCACTCCTCCACCTACAACCCTGGTTGGAGAGATCACCCTAATTTAAGGTATGGAGGAAATTATGGCCAACCTTACCAACAGCAGCAACAACAAACGTACCAACCACAACAGCCTAGGTACAATGCAAGTTCAAGCAACCAGCAGTACCAAGCACCAATGAAGCAGCCTATGCAACAAGCTAACAAGCTAGAACCGAGCCTGGAAGACTTAGTGAAGCAATTGGCAAGTAGCAACATCCAATTCCAACAGAGGACTGAGACTAGCATTCAGAGCTTGGAGACTCAGATAGGTCAACTTGCAAGCATCATTAGTGAGATGAAGTCTCAAGGTTCTGGCAGTTTACCTTCTCAGACAGTCACCAATCCAAGAGGCAATGTGAGTGCCATAACCCTGCGCAGTGGTAAAGAAGTGAGTGCTCCAGAACCTAGCTTACCTTCTACGGTTCAAAATTTTGTTCAAGAAAAAAATTCAGACCCTGCAACCCCTAAAGCTATTCCAAAACAGCAGCCAATCCACCTTCAGGATCAGGCAGAGAGCTCTACCCCCAGTATTCCTCTCCCCTTTCCAAACAGAATTACACAGTCCAAGAAAATTGCTGAGCATGAGCTAGATAAAGAGATCATGGATACTTTCAGGAAGGTAGAAGTCAATATACCTCTTCTGGAAGCAATTAAACAGATTCCCAAGTATGCAAGGTTTCTGAAGGATTTGTGTACCCACAAGAGAAGACTGAAAGGCAATGAGAAAGTGAGCATGAGCAGAAACGTGTCAGCAATGATCCAGCCTAACTTACCATCAAAGTGCACTGATCCTGGAACTTTCACCATTCCCTGCACTATTGGAGACAAGCAGTTTACAAATGCCATGCTAGATCTGGGTGCTTCCATCAACGTGATGCCCAAGTCCATCTATTCATCACTGCAGATTGGAGAACTGAAGCCCACTGGAGTAGTCATTCAGCTTGCTAATAGAAGCACAGCCTATCCTGCAGGCCTTCTTGAGGATGTTTTGGTTAGGGTAAATGATTTAATATTTCCAGCAGATTTTTATGTGTTAAATATGGAGGATGAGTCTACATCTAGACATGCCCCTTTGATCTTAGGTAGACCCTTCCTTAAAACTGCTAAGACCATAATTGATGTGCATGCTGGTACCCTGTCCATGGAATTTGGTGACACTGTAATTCGTTTTAATTTAAGTGATGCCATGAAACACCCTCTAGAAGAGCATTCAGTGTTCCAAATAGATGTCATAGACCTGCTAGTTGATGATGTGCATGCTGAATTGGTAGCTGAATTTCCTGATATAGTAGGCTTGCTAGATACTTTAGATTGCCCCGCATGTACTAATTGTGATGGGAGTTGTGCTGCCTGTTCTGAAATTTCTGCATATATGGGATATGATGAGACTGTTTTGGAGCATAGTGCAGAGCTTGCAGGTGTTTCTGAGCTTCACACAGCAGACTTGGTTTCTCCAACCAAGCTAGTTCCTTCTGTACAGCAACCACCTATTCTTGAGCTGAAACCGTTACCTGACCATCTCAAGTATGCTTTCCTAGAAGCAGAAGAAAAGCTGCCTGTCATCATAGCCAACAATCTGCAACCTGAACAAGAAGAGAGGTTGTTGCAGATTCTGAAGCAGCGGAAGACAGCTATTGGATGGACACTAGCAGACATTCCTGGCATTAGCCCCTCCACCTGCATGCATAGGATTTTATTAGAGGAAGAAGCTAAACCAGTGAGACAGCCCCAAAGGCGACTTAACCCGTTGATTCTGGATGTGGTCAAGAAAGAAGTGAGCAAGCTGTTGTCAGCCGGCATTATCTACCCCATCTCAGATAGCAAATGGGTGAGTCCAGTTCAAGTGGTTCCAAAGAAGAGTGGCATAACTGTGGTAGCCAATGAGAAGAATGAGTTGATCCCCACCAGAGTGCAGAACAGCTGGCGCGTCTGCATCGATTATAGAAGACTCAACCAGGCGACAAGGAAGGATCACTTCCCTCTACCCTTTATTGATCAGATGTTAGAGAGACTGGCAGGGAAGTCCCATTACTGCTTCCTGGATGGCTTCTCAGGCTACTTCCAGATTCACATAGCCCCAGAGGATCAGGAGAAGACGACTTTCAGCTGTCCATTCGGCACATTTGCATATAGAAGGATGCCCTTCGGCCTGTGTAATGCCCCTGGTACATTCCAGCGGTGTATGGTGAGCATATTTTCTGATTTTTTAGAACACTGCATGGAGGTATTCATGGATGACTTTACTGTATATGGCTCCTCTTTTGATGCATGTTTAGATAGCCTTGCTAGGGTACTTGATAGATGCATTGAGACTAACCTTGTTCTTAATTTTGAGAAATGTCACTTCATGGTCGAACAAGGCATAGTTTTAGGGCATGTAATTTCTAGCAAAGGCATTGAAGTAGATAAGGCTAAGATAGATATTATTGCCTCCTTACCCCACCCCACTTGTGTGCGGGAAGTGCGTTCCTTTCTTGGTCATGCAGGGTTTTACAGGCGATTCATCCAGGACTTCAGCAAGATTGCCTTGCCAATGTCTAAGCTTCTCCAGAAAGAAGTGGATTTCGACTTTGATAAGCAGTGCAGAGTAGCCTTTGATCAGCTGAAGCAGAGCCTTACCTCCCCTCCCATCATGCAGCCACCTAACTGGGAGTTTCCCTTTTAGCTTATGTGCGATGCATCAAACTTTGCAGTAGGCGCTGTCCTTGCACAGCGAGTGGACAAGCTGTCCCACATGATTTATTATGCCTCTCGCACTTTGGATGCTGCCCAAGCAAATTACACCACTACTGAGAAAGAGCTCCTTGCAATTGTGTTTGCTTTAGATAAATTCCGTTCATATTTGCTTAATTCTAAAGTCATTGCTTTCTCTGATCATGCAGCTTTAAAGTACTTGCTCAAGAAGCCGGATGCGAAGCCTAGGCTCATTAGGTGGATGCTGCTCTTGCAAGAATTCGACCTTGAGATCAGAGACAAGAGTGGAGCCGAGAACTTGGTAGCAGATCACCTGAGCCGGATACCACTGACTTTGGACAACCTTCCCATCAGAGAAACCTTCCACAGATCACCTGAGTCGGATACCACTGACTTTGGACAGCCTTCCCATTAGAGAGACCTTCCCAGATGAGTAGCTTTATCAGCTGCAAGGTACAGATCCTTGGTATGCTGACCTGGTAAACTACTTAGTTACTTCTGAGTTACCTGCTTATTTTAAGAAGCATTAAGTAGATAAGTTTAAAAGTGAATCCAAACATTATGTGTGNAAAGTGAAGCCAAACATTATGTGTGGGATGACCCCTACTTGTGGAGACTGTGTAGTGACCAAGTAATTAGGAGGTGTGTGCTTGGACATGAGTCTGAGTCTGTGTTGCAGTTCTGTCATACTTTTGCCTGTGGTGGTCATTTTGGACCTCAGCACACTGCTCGTAAAGTTTTAGATTCTGGACTTTATTGGCCTACCCTNTCCTTATTTCATGATGCATACAGTTTTTGTAAGAATTGTGCCCAATGCCAACGCACAGGTAATATTTCCCGTAGGAATGAGATGCCTCAATAGCTTTTGCTATTTTGTGAGATATTTGATGTTTGGGGCATGAATTTCATGGGTCATTTCCCTACTTCTTTTGGTTTTATGTATATTCTTTTAGCTGTGGACTATATTTCTAAATGGGTAGAAGCCAAGGCCACTGGGACTGACGATTCTCGTGTTATCTTAGATTTTGTAAGGACTCACATTTTCTGCAGGTTCAGCATTCCAAAAGCTATCATCAGTGACCAAGGTTCTTATTTCTGCAATAGGCGCATGGCTGCTTTGTTGAGAAAGTATGGTGTGGTGCACAAGGTGTCAACCCCTTACCATCCACAGACCAATGGGCAAGCAGAGGTATCCAACAGGGAAATTAAGTAGATTTTAGAGAAGACTGTCTAGCCCAACAGAAAAGACTGGAGCCTATGTTTGGATGATGCATTGTGGGCCTATCTAACTGCCTACAAAACCCTTATAGGCATGTCGCCTTACAGGCTAGTCTTTGGGAAAGCATGTCACCTTTTAGTGGAGATAGAGTATAAGGTGTATGGGGCTATGAAGCAGTGTAATTTTGATTTAGCCCAAGTCGGATCAAATAGGAAGCTCCACCTGCAAGAACTTGAAGAAATCTGGTTTGAGGCTTATGAGAATTCCATAATCTACAAAGAAAAGACCAAGGTTGTCCATGACAAGATGTTAGTGAGAAAAGAGTTCCACATTGGTCAGAAAGTGTTGCTCTATAACTCCCGTCTCAAGCTAATGCCCGGCAAGCTTCGTTCTCATTGGATGGGTCCTTTTGTGGTGACTCATGTCTTCCCCTATGGTGCAATTGAGATCAAGAATGAGACAACTAACAAGACTTTTCTAGTGAACAGACATCAGCTGAAACCTTTTTATGAGGCTTTTCAAAAGCAAGTGGTGGAGGAGTTGCACTTTTCTGTTGCCCTCTATGAGACTTAAACCCATAAGTTGTTTTCTTTCCCTTTCTCTTTTATTTTTAGTGCCGTGCTTTTACTATTTGCTTTGTGCTTTGCATTAAAGAAACTGCAAAAATTTAAGTGTGGGGGAGGGATTAGCCTGTTGTGCTGTTTTATGCTTTCTGTTTCTGTTTTACTTGTTTTTACTATTTTTTGTTTTTCAGTTTTATAATTTTAGTGTTTTGTTTTCTGTTTTATGCTTAGTTTTCTGTTTTCTGTGCTTTTAAATTTTTTGTGTATTTATTATGTTATTTTTTGTTATTAGAGTTGTTGTTTTACGTTTTTCTGTTCACTGTTTTTAATTTGCTGATTTCTATTTTTGTCATTTGATATTATGTTTTTTGTTTTCTTTTAGGATTTGTGTTTTTCTGTTTTTTTTTTAGTTTTTCTGCTTCTTTCCAATTAAGTTAAGAGTTGTGAAGAGAATAGTTTGAAGCAATTTTGATTCTAAAGTGCTATAACATGAGTGGACAATTATCTTGCTTCTTGAATTTAAGTGGTATGACAACAAAATTTGATTTGGATGAGTTGATTCTTGGTAGTCTTATAAGTTGTGAGGATTTGAGCCATATGTCATGATTCTTTCTTGTGTGTTTTCATCTATCAATTTGACACTCTAGAACTTGTTCTGTTTCTTAGTTGTGGTTACATTTGCACATGCATGCATAAAAGTGATTAAGGCATTCCTTTATTTGAGAAGCTACTTGACCAAATAGCTAACCTAGATGTTATCCTTTGATTACCCCTTTTTGAACCTAATGAGCCTTTCTTTCATGTGTAGCTCATTGCAAGCCTAAGTGTAAAACCATGTCTTACCCAACCCTTAGGAATTGAAGAGCATTGCATTGAATTAAAAAGGGAGTGAATTCTTACAAAAACAAAGCATCAAGTTGTAGCTGATTGGTTATGGCTGAAATTGTTAAGTGTTGTGCTTCAAAAAAAAAAAATACAATAGCAGAAAAAGAATAAAGTTTTTTTGGGAAAAGTAAAATAAAAATGAGTTGAAGCCCAAAGTCAAGATGCATAAAGTACTTGAATCTCTCCATAATCATATGCTCTTTATGATTCCTTAGGTGCTTTAGCCATTTTTACATTTTATTGTCATTCCTTTACCTTTCCTCATTACAACCTTTAAAAGTCCTTTTGATTATTGTTATGCATGTGACATAGGTAGTGGAATTGAGAATATGAACAAGCTTATGGTAGAGTAATTTTGATAGGATGATTTGAGAGAAATACTTACCTTAGACACTTGAGGGAATTGAGAGCATTTATTTATCTTGTGAGAGGCTATCTACTTTGACTCGTTCCTATTAAATGAAATTCTCATGTTGTGTGTTCTCTAGTTGTCAAGAGATGTTGTTCCATGAGTGTTGCTGTTTCTTTAAGTTTGAATTGTTTTCTTACCTTAATCCTTGCATTCTTGATTTGATTAGAGAGATGTTTTCTTCCTTTAGTTTGATTCCTGCAATTTTGCCCAGGAGTGCAAAAAGTTAAGTGTGGGAGAATTTGATAAGACATTATTTTACACTATTTGTTTCCCTTATACTTAGATTTTTAGTGTGTGTTTCTGCTGATTTCCATAGACCAATGTGGTGCATAAGGTGTCGACCTCTTACCATCCACAGACCAATGGGCAAGCTGAAGTGTCTAATAGGGAGATTAAGCAGATTTTAGAGAAGACTGTCCAGCCCAACAGAAAAGACTGGAGCCTGCGTTTGGATGATGCATTGTGGGCCTATCGAACTGCCTACAAGACCCCAATAGGCATGTCGCCTTAAAGGCTAGTCTTTGGCAAGGCATGTCACATTCTAGTGGAGATAGAGTATAAGGCGTATTGGGCTGTGAAGCAGTGTAATTTTGATTTAGCTCAAGCCAGATAAAAAAGGAAGCTCCACCTGCAAGAACTTGAAGAAATCCAATTGGAGGCTTATGAGAATTTCAGAATCTACAAAGAAAAGACCAAGGTTGTCCATGACAAGATGTTAGTGAGAAAAGAGTTCCACATTGGTCAGAAAGTGTTGCTCTATAACTCTCGTCTCAAGCTAATGCTCGGCAAACTCCATTCTCGATGGATGGGTCTTTTTGTGGTGACTCATGTCTCTTTCCTTATGGTGCAATTGAGATTAAGAATGAGGCAACCAACAAGACTTTTCTAGTAAACGGATATTGGCTGAAACCTTTTAATAAGGGTTTTCAAGAGTAAGTGGTGGAGGAGGTGCACTTGTCTGCTACCCACTATGAGACTTAAACCCATAGGCAATTTTCTTTCCCCTTCTCCTTTACTTTTGTTGTCTTGCTTTTATTGTTTACTTTGTGCTTTGCATTGAGGACACTGCAAAAATTTAAGTGAAGGGGAGGGATTAGCCTGCTATGCTGTTTGATGCTTTCTGTTTCTATTTTACTTGCTATTTTTACTGTTTTCTGTTTTTCAGTTTTAGAATTTTAGTGTTCTATTTTTTGTTTTATGCTTAGTTTTTTGTTTTCTGTGTTTTTAAATTTTTTGTGTTTTTAGTATGTTATTTTTTGTTATTAGAGTTGCTGTTTTACGTTTTCTATTCACTATTTTTAATTTGCTGATTTATGTTTTCTGTTCTCCTTTAGGTTTGCTATTTTTTCTATTTTGTTTTTAGAATTTCTGGTTCTTTCCAATTAAGTTAAGAGTTGTGAAGAGAATAATTTGAAGCAATTTTGATTCTAAAGTGCTACAACATGAGTGGACAATTATCTTGCTTCTTGAATTTAAGTGGTATGGCAACAAAATTTGATTTGGATGAGTTGATCTTGGTAGTCCTATAAGTTGTGAGGATTTGAGCCATATGTCATGATTCTTTCTTGTGTGTTTTCATCTATCAATTTGACACTCTAGAGCTTGTTCTGTTTCTTAGTTGAGGTTACATTTGCACATGCATGCATAAAAGTGATTTGTTCTGTTTCTTAGTTGAGGTTACATTTGCACATGCATGCATAGAGGTGATTAAGGCATTCCTTTCTTTGAGAAGCTACTTGACCAAATAGCTAACCTTGATGTTATCCTTTGATTTCCCCTTTTTGAGCCTATTGATCTTTTCTTTCATGTGTAGCTCATTGCAAGCCTAAGTGTAAAACCATGTCCTACCCAACCCTTAGGAATTGCAGAGCATTGCATTGAATAAAAAAGGAGTAAACTCTTACAAAAACAAAGCATCAAGTTGTGGCTGATTGGTTGTGGTTGAAATTGTTAAGTGTTATGTTTCAAAAAAAAAAAATGAAAAAAAAAACAGCAGCAACAAAAGAATAAAGTTGTTTTGGGAAAAGAAAAAAAAAATGATGAGTTGAAGCCCAAAGTCAAGATGCATAAAGTACTTGAAATTCTCCATAATTAGATGCTCTTTGTGATTCCTTGGGTGCTTTAGCCATTTTTCCATATCATTGACATCCTTTTACCTTTCCCCATTACAACCCTTTAAAAGTCCTTNTAATCCTTGCATTCTTGATTTGATTGGAGAGTTGTTTTCTTCCTCTAGTTTGATTCTTGTGATTTTGCCCAGGAGTGCAAAAAGCTAAGTGTGAGGGAATTTGATAAGACATTATTTTACACTATTTGTTTCCCTTATACTTATATTTTTAGTGTGTGTTTTTGCTGATTTCCATAGCCCATAGACGAATTTTGTGGATTTGGACTCGTTGGTGCTTTTGGATTTTAATTGCATAATTGTTGATTTCTGGCACTGCTTACTTTTTTCACTTTATCTTGAGCTATAGATGTCCGATTGATGTGATTTCAGTTTTGTAAGAGAACTGACAGAAAATGCTACATTCCATATGCAGAGCCCAGAAGCTGATTCTTGTGTCTGGACAACTTAAATTCATGTTCAAGCAATCCAGATTTTTTGCATCCGCCCAACATCGACTTATTTCATTCCTTGGGCCTGCCTATTGGAGCAATACCTTTTTGTTGGCCCAACATCTGCTATTTGGGTCAGCCCACATGTCACTAGGGTTTAATCACATTTTTACCATTAAAGATTTAGGAAACTAGATTTATTTTGTAATTAGGAAACTTAGAGGAGGTAGCAAGCTAGTATTTATTCTTAAGTTGTTGAGAATAATAAGATCACCACATTATCATTTGAAGCTGCTGCCTCTTGTTCCTAAGCTTAAGTTTAAAGCTTTGCTTTTTGTTTAAGCCTTCCATGGAGGGCTAAGTACTTTTGTAATCAATTCAAGAGGAACCAGACTTGTTAATCCAGAGTTCTTGTGCTTCAATCCGGGTTTGATTTAATACAATTTGATTAACTACTTCTTCTCATCTTCATATGATTAAATGGTATTTTAATTGCATGTGTTATATGAATTTAAATCGGTTGATTAAGTTCATCACAGTAATCAAATTCCTATCATATTTTAAAGGTCTTTAATATATGGTTAACTTGGACAATTCGTTTCTTAAATTAATCTAGACTTAGTGATATAGAGCGGTTGCCTAGATTCTTTATTCCAAGATTAATTGAATCCTGATTGGTAATCAGTAAGAATTCTAAATGTTACTGTTAGGGGTTCCAGGTAACACTTAACCAAGAATTAAATCAGATTTAGATAATCTTTAGTGAACAATGACGGATTGGGGTTTGGTTGTCTGCTTGAGTTGATTACGTTTTCTCTACTTGACTAAATTTTGTTTACTTCTTTCTGAACTCTTATTATTCTGCAATTAACACAAAACCCCCATATTCTATTCATGTTGGAGTCTTAGTAGATTAACTGTTCTGGTGAATTCTTGGGAGACGACACTGGTTGCATCCTATACTACAATTTAGTTGCAATTAGTATTGTAATTTTGTACAGTTCGACATCTGTCATCAATCTTCTCT
>QAOA01001701.1:270065-317341 GCA_003255065.1 Cercis canadensis
AAAAAAAAAGAGTTGTTTTGTTTATATGAGGTATATTATAACTCATTAAAATTATTTTTTCAAATAATTCATTTGAGTGCTTTACACAATGTATGCATAGGAATTCTTTTAAATAATAAGAAAGGGTTGCTTTTATCAGTTGATTGTATAAAAATAAATTAGAAGAAAATTTCAAAGATCAAAAGCATCTAACTAGATTCATTTTACTTGCCACAATCAAATACTAAAAGCATCGAGAACAAAATAAACTACTTAACTATATTTTTGTTTTGCTCGTGACAAGAAATACAACCAAAATGAAAACAGACATCATTAGTTTGGAGGTACAACTTCTAACTTTAAGCTCTTTTTTGTCTGTTATAGCTAGGGATGGCAATTTGCCCCAGACCCGATGGGGCCCCGGTATTTTTACCTAGTCGGGTACGGGTATGGGGCAAAAAAATGGGGATGGAGAATTTTATGGGTAATGTTATAGGGGCGGGTCCAGAGATGGGCAAGCCTCGCCCCACCCCGCCCCGCCCCGCACTGCACACAAATAAATAAATGTATATATATATATTGTGGAAGAATTTAATAGAAATTCAATGTAAAAGTTGATTGTGGAGCCTAAGCTGAAGATATGCTTANTAAGCTGAAAATATGCTTAGATAATTTATCAATAGAATATACTTGAGCATCCAAATATATACTCTTTCATAAATTGTGCTTATTCTAATTACTCCTCTTGTGCTTATTCTGATTTCTTATAGCCTTTTATAATTGTTTAAGAACAATTTTTATAATTTTGTTTAAATATTATTTATCTTATGGGGATATCTTGAATTCNTGAACTTGAAAACCTTCACTTTCCTCTCCTTGATTAAACTTGAATTTCAATTAGAAATCGTGTTCGTGATTTATAGATTAAACTTGTAAATTATGTATATATTATATTATCTTGTTTGATTAAACTTGAATTTCAATTAGAAATCGTATTCGTGATTTATAGATTAAACTTGTAAATTGTGTATATTTAGAAAAACATGACTGTATGGGTAAATGGGGCGGGGTATGGGGCAGATGAGGATTCAGTGGGGTGGGGATGGGGATGTTGAAAAATTCCCGCCAGGAATGGGTCTGGGGATGGGGACGGGGAGTGCCTGCCCCGCCCCATTGCCATCCCTAGATGGAACCACTTCATATGTTCATAATTCAAACTTTTGACTCATCTCTCTTCAATTTGTTTATGTTCATGAATCACTATTATCAACAAATATTGCTTATCTACAAATAATTTGTATGAGCTCTAATGGTTCCAACCTCTAGATATCATGTAACTAAAAATGAATAGACAAAAAAAAAAAAAGTAGAAGGGATACTGAAGATATAGTGGCACATTAATTTGATATCAAGAGAGAAAAATAACATATTGTTTTTTGTATTTTTAATTACAATTCTAAATTTAAGCATGAAATCCCCTTAAGAATAATTTTAATACTATTGAACCACAAATTGTTGGATAAAATACAATTAAGTAAACGGGGATTCTATGATACTACGTAAGTATGCCATACTACACTGACGTGGCAAGCATACATAATTTTTATATTTTATTATATATAAAATATAATTTATTTAATTTTTTAAACAAATTTAAAAACAGTTAATTTGTACACATGTCATTCATTTATTGGTTATTCCTATATAGTATGACATACTACATAAATACTAAAAGTATCTAAGAAACCTCCTTAAGTAAATCACATAATCTGAATTGTGTCCTATGTTACCAAGAAAGCATTTTGCAACCTGAAGCAGTACATAGATCCTGCTTTTTGTTTCCTTTTTGCTCTTTTTCAAAAAGATATTCAATAGAGAGGAAAAGTCCAACCTAACTTAACTTTTTCCCCTTTCCTTTTTGGAGAGAGGATTTTTTTTTTTAGACAATTATTTTTAGGTAACTCAAATAAAAGCAAGGCATTGTGGGCAATTTGACAAGAATAATACATTTGTACAAATTATTTACACAAATTGGACACTTTTAAATTTTTTATTAATTTCTCAATCAAAATTAAAAATATTTTTGCTTGTGAAAAACATGTATGAACTAAATATGCTTTTTCCAAAAGCATGAGTACTATTCATAGAGTCGATACACGCTTACAAAAAAAGTAATCACACTCTTGCTAGGAAAATGAATCATGTTTTTTGCCTAAATGGAACATGCTTTTGCTAGAATGGAACACACTTTAGGCAAGGGAGAACATGCTTTTCCCATGGTCAGCAACTTCACCTTTCTCTTTTTCTCTCTCTCTTTCTTCTTCTCCGTCTTTGTTGAGAGTTGCAGAGTCTATTCCTAGAGGGGGTGAATAAGAATTATTAAAAAATAGCTCATAAAATCAATTCTGATATAGACAAATTCAAATAACATATTTGTTTAAGAACTAGTTCTTACAAACTAGCTCCTTGACAAATACCAAATTTGAATACAAAGAGATAACTTACTAAACCATGTAGAACAAAACAAAAATTAATCCAGAAAATCAAAGATAGAGAGAAAGAAAATCTGCAATAGTCTTTATAATGGTTCGGCTTAACATGCCTACATCCACTTCTCCCATATCATGGAGTTCCACTATTCTTCAAGTTTATTTTTCCAAGCTTCTTCAAGCTTCACAACCATAGTTTTTGTTTTTCAAGCTAACCATAAACTCTCTCTCTCTAACTCACTAGAAATCAATCTCATGGATTTCTCCCATAGAAATCCAGATATAAAACCCAAGTGTTTTGGTTCAGCCCCAAAGAAGAAACTCTCTTACAAAGTAGATATGATACAATAAAGTTCTTGAAACATGAAGAGATAACCGAGAGGAAGAAGAGTAGAACACTTCAAAAATGGTTTCATTCTCTTTCTAAAATATTTTCTTCTCACTTCTCTTCATGCATACTCGAAGCCATGGAAGTCCTCTTGTTTTTATTTCCTTCTTGTGCACATGAAGGACAAAGAAAGAGGCAAAAGAAGAGCCACCTACCAGCTGACATGATGTCAATCAACCAAAAAGTTTTTTGTCTTTTTGTTCCATAAAGTCTTATTTTGTGTAAGAGAAGGTAAATAAACTTTTTCTTAAAACAAGGATCTCACATCAGTCAATTAAAAGAGGAGCTTTCCAATCTCACTAACACAACTCTTAGTTAGTTTATAAAAGGCTAAATTTGGTTGGAGTCCTTGACAAGCGTGTCCACATCAACAATATTTGAAACTCTCATTATCCAGAGGAGCTTGATTATAGAGGCAAGAACAAGTTCTTCAAGACTTCTTTTTAAATCTGTTCTAAATAAGAACTTAGAGAAAAACAACACAGATTAGAAATAATAAGACATTTTGTTGTCATCAAAACAGGACTAGAGACTTGTGGGGCTAACATTTGCCCACTAGCCCCAAAGGTAAGGTATCAATACCGATTTTCTTGATTTAGCCGATTTTTCGATTTTGCCTTACACCCCTAATTGTATGAATATCGGATGTATACCTATGATTCAGTCAAAGCCAACGTCGTGATTTCTTAGCTCACAAATTACAATGTGTAGTGCACTAGTGCGTTCCGGTTACCTTTGCTTAATTACCACAATGTCCTCGGTTGCAGTGACATTAGTCACATTATGCGAGCAAACTCTTGGTTAAAAAGGGAATATTCCCTTGCAACAGTTCTGAGAACAAACTGACCCACATTTCCCCGCCAACACTCTCACATGCCACTTGGCAGACAAAAGAGAAAGTGTGACATGCCTTAGAAAAGAGAAGTTTAAGAGGGATTTTTTTGTTTTGTTTTGTTTTATTACATGGGAATATGCTTGGCTAAACCTCACTAAATTTTGTTATTTCAAAACATTAAAAAATGAAAAGGAAAATAGATAACGGAAATTAAGTCCTGACAATATTATTATAACTAAAAGGAAGCTAATTTATAGTACTAATTATGAGGTTAACTCAAAAGATTTGATTTGATAATAAAAATGTAATAAGTCATTAAAATAAAAAATATATATATATACATATAAGATTTACTCTAATCTCTCTTGTAACTCCTAATTAGCTCCATTTAGAGCTCTATTGCTTTTCTTAGGCGGTGGTTTCTTCTTTTTTTTTTTCTCATCTGTATCAAAAGAAAGAGAGGTATCGGTGGACCTGCATAGTTTACATTAGTCACATTTTCACGTGTAGCAATTCATCCACATCAACACTCAGCATGATTGACAAAAATGCAATCGGTAAGTCTAATCTAATATATTGGACCCACTTTTTGCATTAGTGCAAAACTTTTTGCTTCCTTCTTCCTCGAAAGTCGAATTATCTAATGGGTCCTACAAGTTTAATCTAACACGGTGGTAGCAATATCAAGTCCACTCCCCTCCCCCTTGGTCGTCCAAAGTCGAATCATCTAATGGGTCCTACAAGTTTAATCTAAACATTTCCTGCCAAGTCCATGCTTCCAAAGACTATGTATATGAATTACCCACATCCACTTATAAATTCTTACAAACTCTGCTCCGCACTTCAAACACGGTGGTAAATTGGTAATCGGAATTCCCTGGAACTCTTCGCTTACTGGCTCAAAGGTAATTAAAGTATCAATACCATATCATTTTTGTGTCATTTTAGTTACTTTTCACTTTTGATTTCATCTCTCTTTTATTTGTTTATCTTCATCAATCGCCATTATCAACAAATATTGCTCATCTACAACTACGTAAATCACTGTGAAGTGATTTGTTATTTTGAGTTCAACTCAAGCTTTTTTGTTTGAGGCCACAAACATCAACTATGCTCTGCCATGCCATATAGTATACAAGACTTGAGTGAATATCTTGTTAGAATTTGCTCATTCTTATACCATTTCTAACTTCGTCTTTAGTATTAAACTCAGAATAGGTTTTGGGCTTTCAACTTACTATTTGCCATAAAATTCTCAGCCTATGTTGCCTGGTGATCAATCCCAAAACAAACTTTCCCCATGTCCTGCTGGCAGCAAATTAGGAAATATTATAGCCCAAGCCAATGAGCCTTTCATTGGGCCAAGCCGATAGGCCATTGACTTTCCTACTTTGTTCACTTACAATTTAACTATTGAAAATAGGTGGACCGAAGACAAGGGCCTAAAAAGGAAAACATGGCATGCAACCCATATTAAACTCCCTATATCAAGGCCAGATTGGTCTCTGTTAGTTATATTTTATTTTTTTGAGGATTTTATGGTACTATATGAATATATTATATTGTATTGACGTGATAAATATTTACTATCAAGATGTAATTTTCATATTCCTTTATTTTTATTCACATGGGACATGACTTGTTGAGTCTTTGGTTTGTAAATTGTTCAAGTATGATCAAGCTTTCGTCCCTTAATTTTACTCTAGGTTTTTATTTTGGTATTTAAAGTATAGGGTACAAAAAATATATATGTTTTATTTCTAGAACAAAAACAATATTTAGTTTGAGATTTCTTTTGTGTCTTAGAATTGAGAATAATTGTATTACTTACAGGTGTAATACCTTAAATTTGATCAAATTCTATTTTCTTGTGATCAGTTGAAGAATGGCAGGAGTAAGCTTCCCAACACCAGTCCATTGTGTTATAATGTTTTTGGTGGGAATAATCATGGCTCATCTCCAAGTGAAATCTCAGTGTATGAAAATATATTCATATGAAGAACATAATGCTATTATATGGGCAATTTACATCAGTCTATTTACTTATGGTATGGTATTGATAATAGAATTTGGATGTGAAATCCATAACCAAGCTCTACGTTCAATCATCAAAAGGTTTAGCCCTTTATTGGGAGCTCTTGTTGTGGTTATGCATATGTTACTTTTACACTTAGGATTTGGTTGGTTCACACTTACTTTGTGGGTTATTTCTTTGGTTGGAACTCTATGTTGGTCATGGCAAGAAATTAAAGAAATGTATCAATGTATCAAGGAAAAGATTGGACATTACTTTCATAGAGAAGATGACATTGTGATACCATACAATAATGAGGCCTAGTCAAAATTGAAGTAATTCAAGAAAGTGAAAGACCTTGCATTCATTACAATGTTTTAAGAAGTGTAGATTCAATGAACTGGGCAGTGTTCAGTATTTTTATCATAACTATGTATAGAATAATCCAATTCATACATAGTTGATGGCATTGGAAACTAGACTCATTTATATTTCTATCAAGTTATAACTTGTGATCAGATTTTAAGTAAGTTCAGAGTTCGAGCTTCAAAATGATGCCTTGGAAGTTGCATCTTAGAAGTTCTAATTTCTAGTTTTCAACTTTATGAATTTATTTCCCAGCTTGTATTTGGTAGACTTGAATCATTTACCATTTTGATAATATAATTGAGAATAGAGATTATCTATTTCTCTCTTTTTATCCCAACTTTGCGAACAACTTCAGTTCTATATTTGTGCTTATGCTTCAACTTTAGCTTGGTTGGAAGAAATTATGGATATATATGTTTCATTTTCTGTATACTGTGGCTTTGAAACTCTTCTTGTCATATAATTCTTCAAAGTTCTATAAAATGTAGTAATTTCATTCTATAAAGTTGATACCCAATTTTGTCCGATTCAATTTATATATTAGTCACAATTAATTTCTAAATAATTTTTATTGACTTAGTTCTTTTAAGAATTTCTTTTTTGGGTTGGTACTTTTGGGTTAGACCCAATTGTTATGGTCTTTAAACCATAGGACTTCTAACATAATTTGACTCAAGCCTAATCTATTAAAATAATAAGATTTTAAAATAGACAAATAATTTTTTTTTGTCTTTTTCTGCATGCACCCATAGCAGCACCAAGAGTGTGCTGATCCCACTATCTTGGCATCAACGGCTGCTTTGCTGACCCAATTTGGCTGCATTCAAGAACACATACCCACTTCTGCTCCATGGCCTCACCTCTGCTCCATCAACACCTATATTGCCAAAACCAGCAAATAATCCATTAGAGCAATTTTTTTAAATTATTTCAGAAAGCTATACCAATTTGTCACCACTCTCTGCCTATGAATAGGCTCCAAGCATGATGAAAGAAGAACGAAAACAAAATTTCAATGAGACACATAAGAAAAAATCCTAAAGAAACAAACGGAGAAATTCTTGAAAAATAGAGAGAGGAATTCTGAAAAATACTAGAGCAAAANAAAAAAAAAAAAGAATCATAAAGGGGTTTCAAGGGTATTTTCTTATCATCTTCCTTCTTCTGCTAGAACAACACAGCACCCACACACACAGCATGCACTCAATATTCACTTACACACCAGCACCTAGAAGAAATTTAGTTTAGAAGAACCTAAGCAGAGGATGGTGCCGTCGGTGGCGGCACTTCCACCCCATTCCCAAATCGTGGACCAAAATTTTAGAGAGAAAAAATAAACCAAGAGAAAGAAATTTTAATGGGTCAGGCACATGAGAATAAGAACCAGAAGAAACAGAGGGGGGTGAGTGTGACCGAGGGGGTGGCTATGCCTTTTTCCTTTTTACGAGGTTCTCATCTACACATGATGGCACTGCATTGCTGATCTGTTATGATTAAGACCAATTTATAGTTATTTATTTATTTTACATGTTGACTTGGGCCTATTAGTAGCATTAATTTGTTTTCATGAAGAGGCTAACCATGCAACACTATTAACAATTATTATAAGAATGACGTTACGGACATCATCACCTTTGCTCAACTTGTGCCGAGAAATCACAAATATGTAGCTCACTAGTGTTAGTTTATAGCCGTTTCTTTTGTTTAATTTACCACAAGGTCCTTGGTTGCAGTGACATATATGCGAGCAAACTCTGGGTTGAAAAGAGAAAAATCACACATGTGTAGCGCACTACTGCATGGCTGTTTCCTTTGCTTAATTTAACTCTGGTATGCAATTTAATTTGAATAAGATAGTTGAAAGGTGAGGATGTTACCACCCCTCTTCGGGGTGGTAGTGTTTCACCGGGTTAGATAAGTTTGGATGAAAGATACTTAATGATTTTAGTATTATTGCGAATATCTCAAAAAATTAAGTCATTTAGTATATACCAAAATTGACAATTCCTTATAAAATATAAGAACGACACAAAATAGAAAAACGTATCAAGAAATAATATTTTTAAGTTTACTTTTTGATACTTTTTTTTTATATTGTATCGTTCTTATATTTTATAAAGAACTGTATGTTTTAACGCATACTAAATGATTTAATTTTTTGAGATTTTTATTATGACACTAAAATTATATTATAAATCCCACCTAAACTCATCTAACTAAAAGAAGTGTAGCACTATTATCCTTAAAAAAGAAGTGATAATATAATACTCACCTGGTTGAAAACTAAAACTTGGAAAAAGGACACTTGAGCTATAGCGTGTTCAATCTTCTCGTCCGAATAAAGACAATGGCATGGTATCTACTTGTCCAGAGTCCTCGTCCTTTCTGTTCTCTCTTTGCCATCTCTCTCTATACTTCACATCCACTAATTTTCCTTCAACATTTGACCAACGCCTTTTATTTATTTTTCAACTTCTCCAGAAATAATTCAATTATATGAATATCAGTTGTATACCTATCATTCAGACAAAGCCAACATCATGATTTCTCAGCTCACAAATTACAAATGTGTAGTGCACTAGCACTAGTGCGTTCCGGTTACCTTTGGTTAATTTAGTGCTAACCTTTTTTGCAGTATTTAGTGCTAACCTTTTTTGCAGTATTTAGTGCTAACCTTTTTGCAGTATCTTAGTGCTTTTCCTTTTTGCTTCTTTGTGCAAAACTTTTTCATCCTTGGTAGTCCAATGTCGAATCATCTAATGGGTCCTACAAGCTTAATCTAACACGGTGGTATCACCCACATCACCTGCCAAGTCCCCGTTTCCAGAGGGTATATATATGAATTACCCACATCTCCGCGCCTACATTTCCTTATTATAAATTCTTATAAACTCTGCTCCACACTTCAAACACGGTGGTAATCGGAATTCCCTGGAACTGCATATATTCTTCGCTTACTGGCTCAAAGGTAATTAAAGTATTAATACCATATCATTTTTGTGTCATTTTAATTACTTTTCACTTTTGATTTCATCTCTTTTTTATTTGTTTATCTTCATCAATTGCCATTATTAACAAATATTGCTCATCTTCAACTACGTAAATCACTGTGAAGTGATTTGCTATTTTGAGTTCAACTAATACTTTTTTGTTTAAGGCCACAAACATGAACTATGCTCTGCCATGCCATATAGTATACAACCTTTCCTTTTTACTCAGACTTGAGTGAATATCTTGTTAGAATTTGCTCATTATTATACCATTTCTAACTTCGTCTTTACTATTAAACTGAGAATAGGTTTTGGGCCTTTCAACTTACTATTTGCCATAAAATTCTCAGTCTATGTCGCCCAGAGTACCTGGTGATCAATCCCAAAACAAACTTTCCCCATGTCCTGCTGGCAGCAAATTAGGAAATATTATAGCCCAAGCCAATGAGCCTTTCATTGGGCCAAGCCAATAGGCCTTTGACTCTTCTTACTTGGTTCACTTACAATGTAACTATTGAAAATNATAAGTTATTTGTGCAATTCCATGACTCCCAAAACAGAGTAAGCACAACAAACAACTTGGAAACTAGAAAATCCAGAAGATTTGCACAAAGCCTCAAATTCTTTCTCGGTTCTTTCCCTTGCACCAGCCAGATTAAACATCAAGTTGTCAAGAGAAGAAGCATACTGAGCAGCTGTGGTTGTTTCAGGCACTTCGGACATTATCATGTCAATCAAAATCACTTTTCCATTTCGTGGAAGCACTTTATGGCAATTCTTCAGAAGTACAAGACATTTTTCATCATCCCAATCATGGCAAACAGACTACAAAACATAGCCAATTGGAGATTTATTGTTCACTGAGCATATATATATCCTCTTAGATCATTAGAATTCTTTCATAGTTTTATGATCAAAAGTGTAGACAACTAACCTTCATTATTATGGCATCACCCTTTGGAACACTTTTAAACATATCTCCTTTGACATGCTCTAATCCTTCATACAACCAAAAAAGGAATTGGTTTAGCATGAAAGGTCATCAGTAGTTTGTTTTCCTATATAAATTGAATGGATGCGAAATCTAAAACCAAGCTCTACATTCAATCATCAAAAGGTTTAGCCCTTTATTGGGAGCTCTTGTTGTGGTTATGCATATGTTGCTCTTACACTCAGGATTTGGTTAGTTCACACTTAAGTTATGGGCTATTTCTCTAGTTGGAATCATATTGTGGTCGTTGCAAGAAATTAAAAAAATGTATCAATGCATTTGCCATGGGCTTTACAATATCAGTGAAAAATTAGGAAGTTATTTTCACAATTTTTAATGAAAATTGAAAAGATAGGACATTCTTTCATAGAGAATATGACATCGTTCAATAACTTCAGTTTGCCCGGATTTGTGCTTATGCTTCAACTTGGTTGAAAGGAATTCTGTATATGTATGTTGCATTTTCTGTCTTCATCTTGTGTGGTTTTGAAGCTCTTATTGTCATGTAATGCTTGAAAGTTCTATAAGATCTAGTAATTTAATTCTATGAAGTTCATGATCAACAACGAAAAAGGTTTTGCATATTGATGACATGCTCAATTTTTCTTTGAAGCTCTCATTTTAATTTCCTCACAATCAATTTTTGATCAAGGAATAATGGGCATTAGTAGTAAAAATTAGGTTTCAAGTAAACCAGACTCAAACAAAGAGAGAGAGAGAGAGGGAGAGTACACTAATTGGATGGACAAAATTTCCAACCATTCTCCTATCTCAGAATCAATTGGAGATTATTGTCATTTAAGTGTTGCTGAAGCTTTGAGAATTCAAAGTTGAGTAAAACCCCTTTTTGATCCTTGAAAGATTGGGGCGGTGACACTTTAGTCCCTGAAAGATTTTTACCGACACTTTAGTCCTTGGAAGATAGTTCCTTCAGCCATTTTAGTCCGCTGCTTGTGTTTGTTAGTGGGACTTAACGGAAAATGCCACATGGCACGTTAAGTGTTGATGTGGCCGTTAAGTGATGACGTGGCACTTTAAAAAAGATTCTCTCTCTCTTCCCCTCCTATCTCATTTCTCTCTCTCTCTCTTTCCCATCTCTCTCATTTCTCTCTCCCTCTCTTTTCTCCTCCTCTCTCATTTCTCTCTCTCTCTTCCCCTCCTATCTCATTTCTCTCTCTCTCATGGAAACAAACCTGCAAAGGATGTGTATCCGCAAAAACACAGAGCACAAAGCCACTATTTGATATTGGACCATATAAGGAGTAACTTTCTATCTAGAAATTCATGACCTTTAGCATGCAACTGCATATCTTGAAAAAATAAACACCAACATATTAACAAACCAACAAAGAAATGGAGAGCTCTTCTTGAGAAAGCCACTTCAAACACTAGAATATGTGACTCGGGGCACACATAACTCAGACTGAGTCATTCTACTCGGATTGGGTCAAGCCAAAAAGCAACAACAAATTACCCACAGTTTTGGTACAAGCCAAAAAGCAAAGTTCTTTAGCAATAATGGCCAAGAAAGCTACCCGTAGTAGGGCCAAGATTGCAGCTTTTTCTTGTGATATGGTCAAGTGAGGTATAAGATGGTGGCTTTCTAATGCTTCAGAAGAATCATTTCCTAAGAGATGATTGAAATCGGCGTCAGACTCGGCTATGGTGAGCATGACGGCATCGCCGGGGACATATGAGATGATGGGTTTATGAGAGCCATTGGGCCATGTGAGGTTGCCAGCGAGAGAGAGGAAGTATTGAACGGAAAGAGAAAGACAGTGCTTTAGTTTTAGCAGAAGAGAATCATTGCATGCATGGGAGAGCTGGTACTTGAAGGGGATGAGCTGGTATGTGGAAAACCATTGCATGCATGGGGTATGTGTAAACTCGGTGGGTTAACTCAGTAAGGGGTATATGTAACTCAGTGGGTCAATCTAAGCTTGCGTAGGTCCACGGAGAATAAGGAGAGAGAAGTGGAGTTGGAGAAGATTGTCAAGGGTAGTTTTGGAAAATTGAAGGTTTCGAACGTGAAAGCGGTAACGAGCACATCGACGAGGTCGCGAACGAGGAACTGGAAAATGGACCAAGTAGAGTGATGATAGTCATACACCACGTTTTGCAAACATGCCCAAGCCAAATCCCATGTATCATGGCTAAGAGAGAGAAGTGGAGAATGGGTGCATGCATGGTGCACATATAGGAGGACTGGGTCAACTAAAACGTGGCTGTTATTTTGCTTCTGGTTGCTTGTTTTTAGCTTTCTGTTATTTCCTTTGTTGCACGTTAACAACTTGTAGTTTGCTAGTGGGAGCAGTAGTAGTTTGTTAGTAGTTAAGTTGTAGCTATTTATAGGGCCATTGCTGTTAATGAAAGGGGCAGAAGATTTTTATGCAGAATACACCTACGGTTTTATTCTCACCCTAAGAGAATTACTTCAGTTTTCTGGTGCTATATTTCTGCTCTAATTGGGACCTAACAAATGAGCTAGCTAGTAAGGATTTTTTTTTTAAAAAAAAAAAACTTATGGTGCTCTCTGTTACTGTTAACTATATATGGAGCACCGTTTTGGTCGCATGGACGAAGAGGTGCAGAACTGGACCCAGAGTAACAACCAAAGTGCCACATGTAGATGTGAGCTTCAAACTCCCCACTGGCTTTGGGTCGTGACAGTTGATAAATAAAGAAAGAGAGAGATGAGAGAGACAGGGAAAAGCAAGATAGAGAAATGAGAGAGGAGGGGAAGAGAGAGAGAAATGAGAGATACGGGGAAGAGAGAGAGAGATGAGAGAGACAGGGAAGAGCGAGAGAGAAAAATGAGAGAGACGGAAAAGAGAGAGAGAGAGAGAAATGAGAGAGGGGGAAGAGAGAAAGAGAATTTTTTTTAAGGTGTCACGTCATCACTCTACGTGCCACATGGCATTTTCTGTTAAGCCTCACTAACAGACACAAGCGGCGGACTAAAATGGCTGATGGAACTATCTTTCAAGGACTAAAGTGTCGGTAAAAATCTTTCAGGGACTAAAGTGTTACCGCTCCTATCTTTCAATGACCAAAAAGGGGTTTTACTCTTCAAAGTTCGACAAAGATTACTATAAATTTAGTCCTCCACTCCTCCAAGGAAAAAGAGTACAATTAGCTTAAGATGAGAATGAAAATATTCCGTCAAGTTAATTTATAATACTTGCGTTAATGAAGGACCGAATTCAGTTATAATTGAACATTATATACTAAATTAATAAAAGAAAATTGTTATTCATATAATTCAATCTCTTTTTCTTTTTTCTTTTTTTTTTTGCTAAAAATATTTTAATTTCATATCATTTTATATATTGTGAATCCTAATTGAATTTAAGCTATTAAAAAAAAAAATTGAGTGAGTTCAATTAAAATTATAAAGTAGTTGACATATGTAATATGAAATAATATAAAATTGAAATGTATAAATAATATAACCTTAAAATTTCAAAACGATATCCAAAAGAAAGGAAAAGTCCAACCTAACTTACTTTTTTTTCCCTTCCTTTTAGGAGGAGGATATATATATATTTTTTTGAGACAATTATTTTTAGGTAACTCAAATAAAAGCGAGGCATTGTGCAAGCCGAAGCAGTAGATAGAAGCGTCTTTTTTCCATCCGGCGTTTGCAAGAGAGGTAAACGTTTCCCTTTTTTTGTTTTTTTTTCCTTTTTGCTCTTTGTCATGGGTTGGCCAAACAAAATGGAATTAAATATGACCATTCAGCAGTGATTTTAGTGCAGCAAATTGATCCAGTCTCACATGCCACGTGGCTTATCCTGGGCTGAAAAAAAAAATTGGGACATGCCTTAGGAAAGAGAAATTTAAGAGGGAATCTTTGGAGCCATATTTAATGTCTGAAATACTCGGTTAATTTCATCTTATCGTTAGTTTTTGGTGGACAAATGTTTCAGACACGGCGGATTCATATATCTCAATTGTTGAAATATATTATCAAATATGAAAAAGATAAAGATTTCATGTTCTACTATAGTGTTCAGCTTTCAGTAAAGGAAGACCGTGTTTGGATTATTGAATTTAATTAGAAGGAAAACAAAATTGTTTTCTATTATAAAATGTAGGCAAGCAACTTATGTTCATATGTTGTTCTTAAACTTGTTTCACCCATTATATGGTTATAATTTTGGATTTGAATACAGAATCCACAAGTCTTAAAGATGACCTTAGTATCACTTAACTATAAATCTAAACAAGAGATAAACAAAAGAAAATCTATCATGATTGAATGCATAAATATTGGACTTAAAAATAAAGTCTTGAGACATGAAAGGATGAGAAAAATCAACCAAAGCTACTTCTATATGATGTCCTTTTATTCTGTGATTTTTCTTTAATCCCAAGTCGGCTGAGGTTTGTCATTTGCTTAATTTACCACAATGACATTTATGTAAACTCTGTGTTGAAAGGGGAATTCCCTTTGCCTCACTGTACTGACATCACTGACTAACATTTCATTTTCCTTATTATAAATTCTTATAAACGTTCTCCAAACTTCAAATACGGTGGTAAACAGTTTCATCTAGTCTTTGCCCACCAGCCTCAAAGGTAAGGTATCAATACCATATCACTTTTGTATGATTTTAATTAGTTTTCACTTTAGATTTGATCTCTCTTCAATCTGTTTATGTTCATGAATCACCATTATCAATAAATATTGCTTATCTACAACTATATAAATCGCTCTGAAATTTTTTCAGACTCAATCTATATGTCACACATTTAAGCCTTTTCATCTTTCAAGTGATTTGTTATTTTACTGAGATTTGAATAAATAAGTGGTTAGAATTGCTCATTCTTGTACCATTTCTAAGTTTGTTATTATAAGATCTTCATATTTGACCAAATATAACAATTATTATAAGATCTTGCACGAACCACTGGATTTTTATAATGACAATCTGACATCATAGCTATCTACAAAGTCTACGTCATGTTCCTTGGGCACATAACATCATGCCCATAAATCCAACTTATAATTAGTTTTCACTTTTGACTCTTCTCTCTTCAATTTGTTTATGTTCGTGAATCGTCATTATCAACAAATATTGCTTTATTTACAAATAGCCTTTCAAGTGATTTGTTATTTTACTGAGACTCGAGTGAATAAGTGGTTACAATTGCACATTCTTGTACCATTTTTAATTTCGCCATTATTATAGAACTCAGAAATAGGTTTTGCGCTTTCAACTTACTATTTGGCATAAAATCTCTGCCTATGTTGCATAATATAGTTTGTACTTTGACTAAATAATTTGTATGAGCTCTAATGGTTCCAACCTCTAGATATCATGTAACTAAAAATGAATAGACAAAGAAAAAAAGTAGAAGGGATACTGTAGATATATTGGCACATTAATTTGATATCAAGAGAGAAAACAAAATATATTTTTAACTACAATTCTAAATTTAAGCATGAAATCCCCATAAGAATAATTTTAATACTGCTGAACCACAAATTGTAATTGTTCTAAAAGCTGAATACTATAGTAGAACATGAAATTTTATCTTTTCCATATTTGATAATATACTTCAACAATTGAGATATATGAATCGGTCGTGCCTGAAACATTTGTCCACCAAAAACTAACGATAAGATGAAACTAACTGAGTATTTCAGCCATCAAATATGACTCAAAATATTCCCTCTTAAATTTCTCTTAAATTAACTGATTTATGTAGTTGTAGTTGTAGTTGAGCAATTAATTTTTGCTGATAATGGCGATTGGTCAACATAAAAAAAGATTAAAGAGAGAAGAAACCAGAAGTGAAAACTAATTAAAATCACACAAAAATTATATGGTATTGATACCTTATCTTTGAGCCAGAGAGCGAAGAATAGATGAAGCAGTTGCAAGCGTATCTGCTTGTAGTAACACGGTTTTTGGAGCTTGGAACAGCGTTTATATATAATAATAATAATAACTAACAAGGAACCTTCTGTAAGTGGATGAGGTTGCAAGCGGATTCCCTTTCCAACCCAGAGTTTGCTTGTGTCACTGCAACCAAGGACCTTATGGTAAAGTAAGCAAAGGAGCAGACATGTAATTAACATTTGTCCACATGCTTACCTTATTGGCTAAGGAAGAATGAAACCAATTCCAAAACAATGCGAGGATAAGATGGTATAGGATGAAATTACCTTTGGAACCATGTTTGTTCCTAGCAATATGGTCTCTGACCCTGGTCATTTAGTGGGCTTATTGGTGGTAATTTTGTTTTTTGTTTTTTGTTTGTATGCGTGAACATTTGCTTGTGCTGATATCATGCTGCATGGTTATTTTCTAATGTTGAGGTTGATAGGTATTCATTTTCTAATGTTGATTGAAGAAAGTGATAGGAAGAATAATTTTTCTCATAGTATTTCTTTACAAGATTACAAAGGTATATATGCATAAGTTGTTGATGTCTAATATCCACTGACCAAGTTAATAACCATTGGCTAGTCTAAGATCTGTTGGACAACACACCACAATCTTAAAAGTAGGAAAACTCTTATGACAAGTAACAAAGTCAAAACAACAAACGTGTAAAAGGGACAACCACCAATAGCTAATCACTGCAGCACAACAGCACCAATATTTCTAATACTCCCCCTCAAGCTGGATCAGGGAGATTAATTGAACCAAACTTGGAGAGCAGGCGTTGAAACTTGAGTGAAAGCAAGAGACTTGGTGAAAACATCAGCAAGTTGATTATGGCTTCGAGTGAATGTGGTTTGAATCACCTTGGACTGAACTTGTATGTGAATTTTACGATTATGACCATGCTTTTGTCCCTTAATTTTACTCTAGGTTTTATTTTTTTAGTATTTAAAAGTTTAGAATAAAAAAAATTATTTCTAGAAAAAAAATACGATAGTTAGATTGAGATTTTTTTCTATTTTAAAATTGAGAATAATTGTAGTACGTACAAACTCAAAACCTTAAATTTGATTGAATTCTATTTTCTTATGACCAGTTGAGAAATGGCAAGAGTAAATTTTTCGGCTCGATTTCGTTAGCTCGATTCATAAAAATCTCTGAACTGAACCGATTCACACCCCCTAATTATACTGACATCACCTTTGCTTCTAAGTCCACGGCTGAATTCGGCTCAACTTCCCCAAGTCCATGTCTCCATTGAGGTGAATGCACTAAGTAGCAAAAAGCAAAAGACCAAATTACCACCAACAAGCACCACCTAATGACCAAGCTCAGACCATATTGCTATGAGAAAACATGGTTCCAAAGGTGATTTCAGTAAAATAGTATATAAAATTTCTATTCACAAATTCGCCAAGTCCATCTCTTCATCGATCTGCTTGTCCAGAGTCCTCATCCTTTCCATTCTCTCTTTGCCACCTCTCTCTCTCTCTCTCTCTCTCTCGTCAATATTTTCTTCAATACCTTTGACTAACTAACGCCTTTTATTTTATTTATTTTTTAACTTTTCCAGAAATAATTCATTCCTATGGAGATCCGTTGTATACATATCATTGCATTCAAAAAACAATAGAAAGTTGAATCACACTAAAGACCAAATTACCCACCACCAAGCCCCCTAATGACCAAGTTCAGACCATACTGCTACGAGTAAACATGGTTCCAAAGGTAATTTCATCTTGTCGTTAGTTTTCGCGGGTGAGCACGGATGACGCCACTGAACCTATATTCCTTATTGTAAACTCCGAACTCCAAGCAAGGCGTTTACAAACCTGGAGGCCTGTTGGGGACATATTTATTATAAAGTGAGTAAAGTGTCCTACATTTTCCTTATTATAAATTCTTATAAACCTGCTCCAAACTCCAAAGAAGGTGTGTTAGATTCCTTAGAAAGGATGATTGACAGTAAAGCAACGAAGGAAGTAGAAGAATGAAGCAGAGAGAATGTAAAAATATTTCTTGTATATTCTATATCTCACCAATACATTACATCAGATGTATATATATATACAAATCAATAAAGGAAAGTAAGATGCCACGTGGGCATATGACTTAGTCTTCACTAACTGCCTGATAACAGAATGAAACTATACCAGCTAACTAAGGTTAAGTAAATCAGCTAATATAAACTACAGTACAGCTAACTAACTCACTATGCTAGTTATAGATAAACCAGATAATCTAACTAACTAACTAACTCATAATATTCTGTACAAGGTGCTTCTGAGTTCTGATACTACAAGCCCTGGAAGCCTAGAACTGGGTTTCTATATCTACTCTTCGCCCACCTGCCTCAAAGGTAAGGTATCAATACCATATCATTTTTGTGTCATTTTAATTACTTTACACTTTTGATTTCATCTATCTTTTATTTGTTTATCTTCATCAATTGGCATTATCAACAAATATTGCTCATCTTCAACTACGTAAATCACTGTGAAGTTATATGTTATTTTGAGTTCAACTCATGCTTTTTTGTTTGAGGCCACAAACATGAACCACCTCTCTGCCATGCCATATTGTATACAACCCTTTCCTTTTACTGAGACTTGAGTGAATAACTGGTTAAAATTGCTGATTCTTGAACCATTTCTAAGTTCGTCATTACTATAAACTCAGAACTGGGTTTTGCGCTTCCAACTTACTATTTGCCATAAAAGTTGTCAGCCTGTGTTGCCAAGAATAACTGGTGATCACCCCTTGTTGTCTTTTTTCTTCTGTTGCGTGTTGTTTCTTTCTTTTTCTTTTGTTTATGTTGTGATTGCGACTAGTAATTTAAAAAACTGAACCGGAGTGTTGCGACTTGTGGTACAGTGTATAACGTTATAAACCCTGCTCCAGCCCTTATTTTGCCCTTCCTTTCTTTGGGCCAAGCCCAATAGCGTTTTGAGATTTCTTTTGTTTTAGAATTTGTATGGACTTAATACCTTAAATTTGATGAAATTCTATTGTGTTGTAATCAGTTGAAGAATGCCAGAAGAACAATTCCCAACATCAGTCCATTCTGTTATGATATTTTTGGTGGGAACAATCATGACTCATCTCCAAGTGAAATCTCAGTCTATGAAAATATCTCTATATGAAGAACATAGTGCTATTATATGGGCAATTTACATTAGTCTATTTATTTATGGTATGGTATTGATAATAGAATTTGGATGTGAAATCCACAACCAAGCTCTACGTTCAATCATCAAAAGGTTTAGTCCCTTACTGGGAATTCTTGTTGTAGTTATGCATATGTTGCTCTTACATTCAAAATTTGGTTGGTTCACACTTACTTTGTGGGTTATTTTTATGGTTGGAACTCTATGGTGGTCACAGCAAGAAATTAAAGAAATGTATCAATGTATCAAAGAAAATATTGGACATTACTTTCTTAGAGAAGATGACATTGTGATGCAGTACAATAATGAGGTCTAGTCAAAATTGAAGAAATTCAAGAAAGTGGAAGACCTTGTGGAGAAGCCGGTTTGTTCTCTTTGTTATGTCTAAATGGTTAACCCGGTTCCTTTGATAGTCATTTGTGCACTCTTTCATTTGGCTAACATTTTATTTGTTTTATGTATTTTCATGGATACTAAAATTTTCAACAACTGAATAAGTTAAAAAAATAATTGTGATAACGATTTTTCCTAACATTCTTAAGGTGAAGGACATTTTTTAGTTTTTTCAAAAGTGATGGCAAGGGTAATAAAATCCTAATATTGTTATTTTTAATATTTGATTACCACATTATTATTATTATTATTATTTTAGAATAAGATTATTGATGATAGAATAATCAAAACTAGATGTAATGACGATAATATTTTGACATTTCGGAGGTAAAGAGAATTTCTTTGGTTTTGCCTGAAGCATTGATGGGGCTTGAGATTAATATTTCAATAAAAATATTTTTCCATACATAAATGTATTCTAAAATTTAAGTTTTTAACATGACACCTTTGTTTTATTTATCTTTCAATGCTAGATCAAAGTTACTAATAAGAGAATAGTCAAAATTAGCTATAATGATGGTGAATCCTTAACCTTTAATCTTTTAGGAGCACCAGTGGACTTAAGAAAGTCCTCAAATAAAAAATTTCTTTCTAGGCATAAAAATATTAATTTTTCTCTTAAATTATTTGCACCTCATCTTGCATTCTCTCATGATTTTAAATCAGATAAACTAAATCTTAAAATTGCCTATGAAAAAATAGATTAGGGGAGAATTATGACAACAATCAGTATCTCTGCCCATTAGTCTTCATGTTTTACTATTTACATTTTGCTTGATGAGGTCTAATAATAAAAAATTAAAACAAAAAAATATTTTTCTTATATATTTTACTAATGTGAAAAAGGAACAAATTTATAAAGTCATAACATTATGAAACATGTTATAGGCTTATATATTGTTTCAAAAATAATAACATTTTGCCACTCACTCATGTCATACTCATTTGTTATTCTTGACAATATGCAAGACAAAATAAGTTATTTAAAAATGTAAATTTTAAAAAAATTCTTTTTATTCTAATAAAATAAATTTAATGACCATTTTTTACCAAGGAATAATGGGCATTAGTAGTAAAAATTAGGTTTTAAGTAAACTTGACTCAAATAAAAAGAGAGAGAGGGAGCTGACGATGCCTATTTTGAACCAACATGAGGGCCTGGGGAATACGACGCACTTGCAAACAAAGAAGAGCCAGGAAGTGGGTGTGATACCCGAGCTCCGATGCTTAAGTTAGTTATGTCCAAGTTAATGAAAGTATTATACTGAGTCTCCATGCAAAAGTCCTCATACCTGTTCTGGTGGGGGTATTTATACATGAGCCTAGAGGATGTGGGAGGCATATACCAGTTTGTTGGTATGGGCCTCTAGCTAGATAGACCTAATGATATTGGGTATCTACAGGAGCTATAGTACATAGATGGGCAAAATTTTGTGGCATCTTCCAACTATTATCCTATCTTAGAATCAAAGAGCAATTATTGTCATTAGAGGTGTTGTTGAAGCTTTGAGAATTCAAAGTTAAACAAAGATTACTATAAAAAAGTTTAGTCGGCCACTCCTCCGAGGAAAAATTGTACAATTAGTTTAAGATGATAATAAAAATATTCTACATATATATGTCAGGTTAAGTTATTATACTCCTGTTAATGAAGCCCAAATTGAGCCAAAATTAAAAATTTATATACTATATTAAGAAAAAAAAGAAATATTATTCATATACCTCAATTTTAATTTTCTTTTGGCTGAAATCACCTCAATTTTATATCATTGTGTACATTGTAAACCCTAATTGAATTTGGACTATTTAGAATTTTTTTTTAGTAAGTCCAATTAAAATTTTAAGATAATTAACAATTGTAGTATGATATTAAGGTATATGAATAATATAACTTTAAAATTAAAAAAAAAAGTTCAATCTCATATCCAAAAAGAAAAAGAAAAAGTCCAACCTAATTTACTATTTTTTCCCTTTTTTTTTGGGGATAATTTTTTGAGATAATTATTTTTAAGTAACTCATAAAATATTTATTGGTGGGTGATTATAGTACAATATATTCCTTAGACGAGATTTTATTTGGTATTTTACAAAAAAACATGAAATATNATTTGGTATTTTACAAAAAACATGAAATATTGAAATTGCCCAAGACAACATAAGTGGCCAATCATAGTTCTTCATTAACCTATGGTCATTTGTAGTTCTTCAAGAATAGTGATCATCTTGTAACCCTTAGTGGTAAATTATTTTTAGGTTACCCAAATAACAATATTTATAAGTGGGTTACTAGAGTGTTTAGTCACAAAGTCATTTTGTCATGTCTTTTGATTAGCGGTTATCTTGTGATGTCTACTATGACCAATAGTTATGAAAAAACAAAAAAGAATAGTGTTATTCAAAAATCTGTAAAATTTAATATACTCTTGTCTCAATTCAATTTACACTTTATAATTTTAATTGGACTTGCTCAATTTTTTTTTTCTTTTGGAATTACCTTGACCCAAAGTTTATGAAAGTATAGATTTGAGATATATGAATAATATTTCTTCACAAAATAGTGTGTCTCCTAAATGTGCACAGATCATACAATGACCACTAGTCATGAAAAACTATAAATAGACTATAATTGGCTATACCATTTAAAATCGCTTCCATATAATATTGTGGTGTGCTTTAATCGTCCACCAATAAATGCTCTTATTTGAGTTACTGCCAGCCTGCGTTCTGGACCCTTAAAAAACAGAGTAATAGTTTGAGAAATCGGAGAAAACTCTCTTAGTTGTTAACAATGGAAGCGGGCGTACGGAGATGGGTGGTAGACATATCACAGTGGGACCCACTTCCACGCGACTTCTCCTCTGCTCTTTCTCTTCTCCCTTCGCATGATCACTCTTCCATTACCAGGTTAGCCTCTGCTTCCTTCCCACTCTATCTTCTTCTTTACCCATTTTCTAGTTGCTACTAAAACAAAATCCAAGTTAATTATCCCAAAAATATTATGTTCGATATGGGCAATTCTGCTTTTCAATGATATTCAACACTTCGTTTTGCTTTTTAGTTCTTTTGGATGAGTTCAGCCGTTGACTTTGTTGGGTATAGTTCAGATTCTCATGAAGCACATAAATTTTTGTTTTTTAATGGTTAGCTTCATTTTTCTCACCAATTTGAGTAAATATCATGTTTCTTCCAACTGTAGTGGTCAAATTTGATAGTTCAAATGTTGCTGTTTATTATAATATGTTTTGGCATTGAAGCCAAATCAATAAATGTGAGGTTGTTCAAAACAATTACAACTTGGTTTTGGTAGGACCCCATGACTGTAAATTGTAATTATGCACTGGTAGGTTTTATAAAATGGAAGACAAGAAAAGGGCACTTGTGAGCAGAATGCTTCAGTATGCTGTTATAAATGATGTGATGGAAATCCCATATGGCGAAATCATCATAAAACGAACATTGGAAGGAAAGCCATATCTGGTATGACTATTTCTTGAGACTAACTGTTAGAGATATTAAAATAAAATCATTCCGAGATCTTCTCTTAAAACCTTAAGCTTTCGGGATAATTGGTTCTTGATGCTATCAAAGCCACAAACAAAGGCCTTCTCTTAAAACTATTCTGAGGCCTTGTCTTAAAAGCTTAAGCTAGAATTTATGTAGTAGATTTTGCTACCTGCTTTTGTTCTTGGATCATGGCAGATCCCTTTAGTGCCAATTGGGGCTACAACTACAATAGAATCGCTGTGAATTAGTAAGTGGATGACATTTAGACTACAAGCAGTGAGATATCTGGATATTGGTTTGTTTGCAATGCTTCAAATATGAAAAAGTTAGTAATTTCTGCATCCTTTATCACATCATTGCCTCAATTTTATACATGACAATTTGAGCATTGCATGTCTTTGCATTTCTTACGGTCACATGATTTCTTCTTGCTTAGAGTCTTATTTATCTCTTTTTTTATTTTCATTTCAGGATTGTGATAGAATTGACCTTAAATTCCCCAATTTTAATTTCAATGTATCCCATCATGGTGACTATGTAGCCATAGCATCAGAACCTTTGTGCCTTGTGGGGTTAGATGTCGTCTCCTATGCTATTCCTCAGAGAGAAATAATTACAGAATTCATCCAAAGTTTCTCATCATACTTTTCAAGTTTGGAATGGGATAACATAATCAATTCTGGCACTTCTGATGATGTGTTGATTGAATTTTACAGGTAAGTTTATCTGTACGTTTTTGTCAATGAATTCATTTCATAACATACAACACTTGCAGTTCAAATTTATTTCCTCTAGTTCAAATCATTCAAAATTTTACTTCATTGACAAGCCTGTGCAAATCCATGAAAACTCCATCTGATGCTAAAAGAAACCAAGAAGGAAGAAGCAGGTCTTAAGAATTTGTTACACATACTTTTTCCATTTTCTTAGCTGCATATGGACAAATGAACTACTCATGTTCCTTCATATTTTCAAAAAACGAAAACCACAATCTGTTGTTAGAAGAGTGCTCAAGAAGTGATGCTAAACGTTTTAGTACGTTTGCCTAGCTTCAGTACAGAGAACTGTTATACTCATGCCCAACTATCATCTAGTAATAAGCATACATACTACCTGTCTAATTCAGTTACTAGCATCATTTGGTAGTTAAACTCGATAATTATATCATATAGAGCTTAAAACGGCCTTCAATTGTTTAATATGTATATCAATGTGAGATTAGTGTCAAGTCTCAATGTTTTATATGCCAAGCGAGCAGGATTCTTAAGTAAAATGTAAGTAGATCTTTTTTCTCACATGGAGAAAAACATGCCTAACAGGAAAATGTGCACTTCTTTTGCAGGTATTGGAGCCTAAAAGAAGCATATGTTAAAGCAATAGGGAGTGGACTAACTGCTGAATTGAATAAAGTGGAGTTTTATCACACTAGCTGGACCAATATATCAGCTAGAGTAGATGGAAAGGCTTTGACAGAATGGAGATTTTGGCTGTTTGAGTTTGGAAAAAGACATTGTGTTAGTTCCTCATCAATTTTTAATGAACTTTTAGGCTTCCATTGGTTCACTTATATAATTAGTGTTCTGAAAGTTTCAGAAAGTATATTTGTTTATGATTGCTTTAGTAGAAAAACTGGGCATGGAAGATCTTGAGCATATTAAGAATGAATCCTGATGCCTTTTCGGGCACTAGGGTTTCAACATTCTTCAGAATGCTTTGCAAAATCATGTCCATGTAGTGACAATCTTATATATAAAACACTCTTTGTTTAAACCTGAGATCCCCTTCCCTTTCCCTTGATAGAGTGGACAGAAGGGGTCCTTAGCATGTGTCTGCTGTGCTTGGGGAACTACCATTTTATATTGGTTCCATGTAAGCAAGACAAGATTGGCGTGGTTAAAAACAATTCATAAGATCCCTTTTCTAGAAAAAGATGTATCATATGATTCTGTTGAAGGAATAATTGAGATTTCTTAGTTTTAAAAGCAACATACATTTTTTATTGCAAGGACCTAGAATAAATTATCCTGGCCATTTGAATGCTATTACAATGGTTTGTATCCAAGAAACTGAGGATTGAATGATATGGAGGAAAAACTACTAGGATAAATTCTAGTTATTTATTTAGGAATTGAATTCTTTTATATAAAAGTTCCCTTAAGTGATGGTGAATTAAGCATATACTTTTATACATTGGTAACAGCTCTTCATGCTTTACAGGTATCAATTGCAAGAGGTCACCCAAGATCAGCTGCTGGAAGTTACAAAACAACATTGAAGAAAGTAGAGTTTAATGAAGAAGAATATCAATTGGGTCTTCATCTTCCTAGTGCAGATTTTGTCACATTAAGTGTGGAACAACTTATTTCAGTTTTACAGAGAGCTGTTAATTGTATGCATAGGAATTAGAAGTCATTGTGAAATAAGAAAAGTATTTTTTTTCCCCTCTTTTAATGGGAAAAGTTGTTCAACTAATAAGTCAAAATATGGTCTTGTTCCAACCCTTTTGCTAAATTTGTTGAGCAGGGGCTGTCATGTTATTGGTTCAGTGGCGAGGCAGGAATGGGCTTTCAATTAGGATATCCTTATTAAGAGATGTAGCAAATGGGAAGGTGAAAAATAAGTGGGTGAAAATGGAAAGGAATGAAGAAGTTTCTATATTTAAATAATTGCACGATATATTTCACCATCTCTATTCTCAACCAGCTTATTTTACCTTTGGAAACTGATCTATAGCACCTGAGTTTTCCAAACATGGACACAAGAAATGATGTGGACACCTGAAAGTTTGCTCCATGTTTTCTACTTTGGTAAAGAAATGACGTGTATTATAACATCACTCTAATTTATTCTATGATCTTCATTTAAATCTTTTGTTTGGCCTAAGCACCCTGCTCTCACAACCCCCACCCTCAACAAGAAAATAAAAAAAATAAAATAAATTCAGGCAACAATCCCTAGTGCCTTTAAATCTAGGAAGCATAAAGTCAACACTGCAGTAAACTTTAATATTATGGGCAATAATATTCCAAATCATAGACACTTTTCTTGCTACCTAGAGATTGCAAGATAGCAAAACTCTAATATCATCCAAAATAGGCCTTATATTCCAATTAGAATCCTGCACATTGATGGTCTATCTATCCATAACCAACACATTCGGCTGAACTGAATCAATCTCATTCAAGCACTTTGCTGCCAAAAGCAAAGCCTCAGCCACCAATGGGGGAAGTCACTAAGGAGTTTATTTAAGGTTGTTCTCAAAGTAATTCAGCTGTTCTTTTGAGCAAATGTATCTGGTAGACATTCTATGACTTTTGTAACGAAAAATACAGCAAAAATAAGATAAACATGAAGAAGAAGAACACAATATTTAACAAGGTCAGACAATCTACCTCGGTGTACAAGTCAGACCTTTATTATTAATATCAAACAAGATCTCTCTCTCACACACACACAGAAGTTCCAATCAAACCCTACAACTCTTAATCACTCGCAGCATTGACACAGCACAGTCTTCTTTCAGTGCCACTCTTCATTGTCACAACTTCTCATTGCTGTTTCTTTGTTGCAGAGGCATGTGGAAAATGCCAAGATCAACACAACTGAGACATGAACCATAAAATTACTTCATATATTCATATGTTAACCTAATTAAGTAAGGAAATGCACGAAAGGAATAAGGTACTCTGCTGTAAAATTAACAATGTGGATTTGATTCAAATAGGGTCTTAAATAGCCAGATTCAAAATTATGGATTTCCAACAAAGCTAATTCATGTGGCATAATAAATAAAAGGATAACATAAAAGCAATGACCAGATAGTTGGATGATATGGTACTGAGAAATTTTTAAATCAAGTAAAAAAGGATAAATCATTACTTGGAACCTGATCAAATAAGAGAAAACCTGATATAATCAGTTCATAACATGAAAAAATAATTAACAAAAACTGGTTTTGTTAATTATTTTGGAATCAACAAATTATTCACATGGAAGAAAGAAAAAAAAAATTTGCCGGATTTCCATGCCCTCCCCTTCTCCAAGTTAATAATCACTATCATAAAAAATACTATTATCGCAAAAGTAAATAAGTAAAATTCTACTTAGGAATCATCTAAAAATTCAGAAATTGCAATTAATTATATATTTATCGAAGCTGTCATAGATGCTGTCCCATACTTGATGCAAATCAAAACATTAGTATTTCAGAGAACCGAAATCATACTGTAACCATTGATGTGAAGGTTAACTAAAATTTGAAAAGTTTAGGCATGCACAAATATGAAGCATGCAAACTAACTAGAACACAAAACTTCTCGAGTTTAAAAACAGGTCAAAAGAGAACAAACTCCATGTGTGTGTATATCGCACAAGTCAGGTTCAGTAGTTTCAAAGATTTCAATCAGTAATATGTAATAAAAAAAAAATCACAATGGAGCCCCTCTGTATTATTCCATATAGCATGTTAGGCCCAGGAATCAAATGAATGAACTAATTTAAATCAAGGTAGAGTTCAACATGAAAGAAAATGACCAGTCCATTTTACTTACATGAACTCATAATGAGGACATTTAATATGGGGTACAGGAAGTTCATTTTAAGTGTAAATTTTATTGACTAGTTTTCAAATGACAGCATGCTAGAAGAATACAATTTTATCATTACCGATCATTTGCTCCCATACTTACCCTAAGCAGTACACTACCAAGACAAATTCACATGCATGGTCATAGTTGTGAGCTGAGTAGCATGTAAAATCCACAATTCTCTTTATTTCTTTCCTATCATCTTCTTGAATGAACAGTAACAGCTACTCATTCCAGAAAGAGGGAACATGTATCATGAATACCAAATGACATGATTAAAAAATGTCATCATAATAGTTATGATAATCAAGGTACTACCTCAATTAGGGGACGAATAGCTTGTGCACAACGTTCACATTTATAGCCCAAAGAAGCATGACAGGAAATAATTATCCTAAATCTTAAACTCCAACCTCCAAGAGGACCAACAACTTGATTGGAGAATTCAAAAATGAGAACTGTAGAAGCCAACAAGTTCAGAATAACATTGATTAATTTGGAAAATAATATCAGATCCATCAAATGCATGAATATCAGAGATGATAGAAAAAGTGGAAAATAGACTGTTTCAGAACAACAATCAATCAGGTGTACTAGAAATACCATACCTCAATATTCCCTGTCTGAGCTACAGAGCCCATGTTCTAACAATATCAAATGTAGATTGAAAGTTGCAGACGTCAACACCCAATAGCATCAGTCTCACTAGATTGACACAGTAGACCCATATATATAATTCAACCAATTTGATATTGATGTAGCAAGAGTCATGGTATGTAACACTGAGATTAAATACAATTGAACTTTCTACTCAAGCAGGATGAAATAAGAAGGAATGCTGTCTCCACATGCACAGATGTGGAAGAAAAAGAGTAGCTGGAGATCATGGAAAAATCTAATATGTTCCCATTTATAAACAAACACCCTATGCAACACACAAGGAGTTTGGCGCACGTCTGGATTATTCTGCATAGATTCTTCAAGGATGTTAGTAAACTTAAGGAAATTCACTATTTACTGACTTGCATGGTGTAGTCAGGTTATGACATCATAACATGTATGAAATAACTTAAAAATCAAAAGACAGAAGGAATGAGATTATCAAAATTTGGTTAAGTAAACTGTAGCTATTACAACCTACGAATTTCTCTGGATCATATAAACAATTGAGGACATTTTTCTTTTCCCTCTTTTTTCTTTTTCTCTCTTTGGTATTGTTGACAAGTATACAAAAAGAATGGGGCATAATTACAAGTGCCAATTGTCAGACGGGTAAATTCTATAAGCAGCTTTCCCCTGACACAGCATTGTTTATAAAAGCCATTTAGTCCATGGGATCTATAGCATCCCATTTGCCTTAGAGAAGCATATTCAACTCAGACAGATCGTCCATTGGTATATCTAGGCCCACAGCATCATTATCTTGTAAACCATCCTCATCAATGTTCAACCAAGAGTCCAGGTCTTGATGCCCACCAAGTTCATTAGCTACACCTAATTCTATTGAGTCTAATTCATGCAAGTTTGTGAAGTCAATAGTTTCATCAGTCTCCTTAGACATAGACCCGACTTTACTTTTTCTATTGCCACCATTAGCAATCACTTCACTAGAACCAGTAGCCAATTGGTGCTCAGAATTAGTTGTTTCTGTCAACTTGCTAAGAGATCCATTTCCAGAAGCAGACAGTTGAGCTGTCTTCTGCTTGGGCTTTGCTTTTGTTCTACGCTCACCCCTTGAATAACCTGCAGATGGACGACTGGCTTTTGTCATAGAATTTCTTCCTGAAGTGTCTTTGCCCCTCTCTCTTTCACTCCTCTTCCCCTTTGCTCCACCCATGAATGAATTACCAATTGTAGATGCTGATCTCAAAGAAGCACCACCACCAACATCATCAAGCAGTAGCTCCTTTTTCTTCCCCCTGTTTAGTATTGGTCCAGTTCTGGCAAAATCCTGCTCAGAGGGATGGTTCAGATCTCCAAACATATCCACTGGACTACTGCCAGATTTACCACTATGAAGACCATACTGCTGCCTGCAGGGAATGAAACCTGCAAGAGCCAAAAAACTATCTGTTATGAAATAAGATAAGAAAGCAACATGATTTTTTTCCCCAATTAAATAGATCTTAGAATTCAGGAACAGAATCACAGTTATAAATGAAGCAGATGTAAATGCCTAGGGAAACTCAAAATAACAACCTCTCTGCCTAATGTATTTGTAGACTATGATTACCATAGAAAATCATCTTCCAAAAACAACAAACACCTAAAAGCAAGTTTAAAATGGGAAACCTGTGAGTGGAGATTCTTGCTCAGAATTTTGAGTTTGTGGCAGATGTACAGCAACAGCTGAGCCAGCACAGATGTCATGAGTAGGCGCAGCAAAAAGGACATCTTTAAACACAGGCTCCATAAAGCAACTTCTACCAGTTTCCTCAAATTTCCTGCATCTAGCAAGAGACCTCTTCATAAAAGCCATGGCGACTTGCTTTGATACCTTAGGAAGTCCATTTCTTGCAGTGCTACTTCCACGAGTGGCCTATCAATATAAGAGATAGTGTCATTGCACTTGGTAATCCTAAAAAGAAGTCAACAATCTAGAAGCACACTCAGCTCGTCATAGATCCATCAGAAGAAATAAACCAGCAAAGACATGTTCAAGACACAACAGGAATGTTAAACTCAGTAATAAAAGAACATAGGAGTGCAGTTAAAGACCATGCCTAAGAATCAAGCATATATACTACACTCCTTTAACCATCACCTAAAATTAAAGACAGATTGTAATGGAAAAGAAAAAAAAGATTAGAAATTTTGCCATGTTCTTTTCAGAAAAAGCATAACAAAAACATAATGATCTATGTAGTATATTTCCTAGTGTTTGCTAAGCTACATTTGGCACTTTTGGGGGGGTAGCGCTACCAG
Source organism: Cercis canadensis (assembly GCA_003255065.1). Taxonomy (NCBI): domain Eukaryota; kingdom Viridiplantae; phylum Streptophyta; class Magnoliopsida; order Fabales; family Fabaceae; genus Cercis; species Cercis canadensis. The sequence goes on from QAOA01001701.1 coordinate 300,593, forward strand.
AAGCCCCCAATCAGGGTGGGTAGCGCTACACCCTGTCTTAAAGACATAGCAAACACCATTTCTTATTCAACCAAAACACATTATCAACTACACACTACGTTGTTAGGTAAAGGGACTGGCACAAGAATGCTTTTATTAACATGAGCTTTAACTCAGTCACCTAAGTTATAAGACAGTTTCTCATGAAAAAAAATGATAAAAATCTAACAACCTATACATGGAAGCAGGAATGGTTTTTACAACCAACAAAGACATGTTCAAGGAACAATATTTACTTGGAGAAAAATAAATAAAAGACAGTTAAAAAAGTAAAAAAGCGGAATTCCACATTCAAACATATAGAAGGAAGATATTTATTTGCACCATTGTGCATCTCCTACCAACACCTGATTAGTCTACTCTTTCTAGACATGTAATCAATATCTGTAGCAATACCTTTCTAGCAAAATAGAATATCAACAAATAATATCAGAGGTCTCACCCATGTCAAAACTGCCTAGAAAACAATATAATATTTTAGATAATAATCCAATAAAAAACTCATTAAAGGAACAAACAACAGAGAAATAAAGACAAGTAACAAAAGAATAATTACCAGCTTCTTCTTATAAGCCAACTCAACAAGTTTGTCCATAGCAACTTGCTCAAGGGCTCTGCAAATTAACACAAAATATTGACCATCCATGAGGATAGACATAGATGCATAGATATTATTTTCATTTAAATTTATCCACATCCAAAGTTAAATGGCTAATGAAATAAGATACACATCTAAATTATCAATTATTTTACCGTTGTTCCATTTCCCTCCTTTCCTCCACTGCTTGAATAAGTTTCATTAAGTACTCTCTCTTCTTACTAACCTGCAAAACAGTTCAAATATAAACAATTTTCATATACTATATAAATCATGACCAATCAAACAACAAACACAAAATCTCAATCCCTCCCCCCCACCCCAACCCCTAAAAAAGAGACTTCAGCATATTTATTCAACAACAAAAGAACCAAAACCTGTGGGTGAAGTCCCCTCTGCAGTTGAATAATGTCTCGATCAATGGCTTCACTGTCTCCATCGGCAAGATCAGGCTGTTACAAGACAACCATGAAGAGACAGTTCATTATAGAAACATTGGAAAAAAATAAGATTTTAGAGACAACTTTATTCAATACATATTTAACTCTTGTAATATAAAATCACATGCAAATGTTTCCATTGAAGGACCACATTCTGGCTGCATGTGTACTGTGTGCAAGTATAAAAGGAGAGACAAAGAGAGGCAGGAGTAGCTTAAACACACCACCAACCCCCCCCCCCCCCCAAAACAAAAAAAAAGTGGAAAAAGAAAAAAGTAATCCAGGCAATTTGCTTTCATATAGTTTGTACGAATTACAAGCTTTTTTTTTTTTGGTATAATTAAAAAGCTTACCACCGCTTCTGGATATAGGCCAGCACTCTGGAGCTCCAGCAAGAGTTTACCCTCCAAACTCATTTTCTCATAGTGGCAATTGAAAGATGACAAACACAAAGAATCTGTACGCACACCCAGCAACATACCACTAACATTTTCAGATAAAATGGGGGACATTTTATTTTCTGAATGTAAAGGTCCCTGATGCTTTGATAAGAGATCATCAAGTACTTGATCATGGATGTTTATGCCACTAGTTAATGTAGCAATCCCATTACAAGAAAATATGTCAGAAGCACAATGATTTTTAGCTTGGAAACTTGATACAGACACAGATTCAAATTCGGTCCTGATCCTAGATTTGTGCTCAACATCCTGAGAGAAGCAAGCCAATGCCAGAGAACCATCTCTTTCACATGAAAGAACATTTGTCTCTCCAACAATTTCTTCTTCATCACTTGTATCTTCTTCAATCAGAGCAGCCAATACTCTTTGGTACAATGGTGCAATTTTGTCTCTTTTGGAATCTATTTTCCTGCCTAAAAAACTAATATCATGTTGATCAACCATGTTAACCACTGAAGAAATCTCTTTTGAATCAATCTGATCTAGAATGCTTCTCTGTCTTTGTATAGAGATAGGACTTTGTGACAGAAGGCTATCCTTATGTGCAAGTCCATCCTAAGAAAGAAAAAGAAATTCGTATGTTAAAAAATAAACCTAGTTAATATATTTATGTTTCATAGTTTATCAAGACAAAAAAATTTATCTCATCAGGACATGGGTAATGTTACATAAAAAGTGGACCAAAACCAAGAAGTTGACATGCATAAGAGAGAGAGAGACAGGAGAAAGAGACAGAAATTTTCAATGACCATGGTATATAAGGGGTGTTAATGCAGTGAGCTGCACCTTCTTGGCTCATCTCATTGAACCATCCCATTAGAACTTAGATCCAATGATGGAGGTGGAATATGTAATGAACAACATAAATAAGAGGACAAACGAAGGACAAGTCAGAGTTTTACCTTAAAAAGTTATTCAAAGGCAATAAAAACATGTGGATAAGATTTTTAAGTAACAAACTGATCACCACTTACAAGAAATTATTTTTAGGAACTACAGTCTACGGTGAAATGCTTAAAGTATAAGCTTAGACATTACCAGGGTATCACTTCCAAGCCCAACCATTTCAGACAAACATCTGTAGTCCTCCTCTACTGATTTAACCTGATGCAAGAATAATATACAAGGGGAAGGAAGCACAGCATTAAGGACCATTTACATTTCATAAAAACATAAATACGGTCAAAGAACTCACCAGCTGCTTCAAGCGGGTTACGTCCTCCAAGCTGACAGGGGCAAAAACTGGTTCCAGTTTCTTCCAAAATGAACTCGAACAGCCAATATCTGCTAAAGCAACATATAAATTGAAAACATAGCCATAAATACAGATATGTATCACACCAAAGCTGCAGGAACAGCAGCAAAAACAATTTGACTTTGAGACTGAGTTTAGTTACATACAACTGGCATTGCTAGCAAAGTTGGCAGCTGCTAACAGTTCCTCACGATCATCATCTGACTCCCCTGAAACATCAGATAGTTCGGTATATTATTCCCCTGAAAGATTATTTATGTGCTTCCTTGTATTCTTCAATCTAAACTTCACATTCGTTTAAGAGAAAAATAATAAAGAACTGCTTTTCTGGATAACTTCAGTACTACAAGACTTACAAATCTCAAACTGCAATATATCTTCTTTTTTTTTTTTCCCCCTTAATAAAATAAGAGATATTAAGAGAAGAAAAGGAGTACCAAAAGAAAAGAAGACAGATAAGAAAGCCTCCTTGATGTAGGACAGCAGTGGGGTTAGGCTGAAATTAGGGGTTTTAGGGGGCTGTTGAAGGGTATAAAGGTGGGAATTGGTAGCTTAGGGTTTGTGTATGAAGGAAGGGGTATTTTGGAGGCCATAGGATGGGTTGTTAAGGACAATTAGGTGGCTGTTGGGGCTGAGGGAATTGAGGTTCTGGTCGCAGGGCAGATCAGAAAATTAGTAGAAATAGCTTAAAGAAATTAGGGGGGCAAAAAAAGAAGAAAGAAAACCTAAGAGTCACACATAGGGTTTGATTGCATCACACAATCAAGAAGGCAGCATGGCCGTATTTTTCATAAAACTCAACTCTTAACAAAAGAAAAAATTACAACTCTTTATATAGACCTCCTATGACTTGTCCTACAAGAATTAGGAATAGTTTCATAATCTTGTAAGGATTAAGACTTCCTAGATCCATAAGGAAAACCTAGACATTAAAATATCCAATAACAACTAAATAACATAAGCCCAAGCTCAAAGGCAACTAAGGCCTAGCTCTACCAAAAAAAACAAAAAAACACTAAAAATAGTGTGAAATTAATAAAATACCCTTAGACAGAAAATTACAATTAGCCCATAATTAAAATTGAACCAAAATACTAAGATGATTTGATATTTAAACTTGGTCTTCCTTGATGCTAATTTCACAATATTTAGTAATTTTCTGTTTAGGGGTATTTTAGTAATTTCACACTATTTTAAGTTATTTTTGGTAGCACTAGGCCTTAATTGTCTTTGGGCTTGGGCTTATGTTATTCAGTTGTATTGGGTCTTATTTTAATGTCTAGGTTTTCCTTGGGGTCTAGGAAGTCTTAACTCTTACAAGATTAGGAAACTATTCCTCATTCCTATAGGACAAGTCATAAGAGGTCCATTTAAGGCATAGTTGTATCACCCCAACCGGTCATTGACCTGAGAAGGGACCTGGTTATTAGGTTATTCGTTCAATTGCTGGGCCACCAGTTCAACATCATGTTTGATTTAAAAATTAAAAAAATTCTAAATATATATAATAAATTTGATATATTACATAAAATATGACAAAAATATATATATTAATCATCAAATAAATATGGTAGGAACTAATTTCACAATCAATTTTTTTAAACAAATCAACCTGCAATGTTGAGTATTTATAATTAATATATATATATATATGGGGTAAGATTAATCAATTTTACAAGAAAAAATATTGGGTATTTATCAAAAGAGAAACTTAAAATTAACATTAAAAAAACATTATACACACACACACACACACACACACACACATATATATATATATCTATATGAGGAAAATAAGTGAAAGCTTGGTCAATGTGTTTAAGCAAAGACTTGGCTACCTTTCATTAGTCAAAAAAAAAAAAAAAGAAGGCCACACTTGGCTTCCAAGGCATTTTGGAAAATAACATTGTTGTGGAGTACCACATTGCTAAACGTGAAATAGGCAACCAAGGCTACTGGAAATAAAGTAGTAGGCTATCTTGCTTGTCACACGAGGCCCATTGAGGAAAGAGGGGGAAAAAAAACAGTGGTTTTTTCTTTCTTTATTTACTTTTTATAGTATTTATTAAATAAAAACTAAACCCATTTCATAACAACCCGGGCAGTTCACCTAGTTTGTTGCAATTCCAATCTGATAGTATCAACCAGACCGACAGGGATCCAGGTCACCAATTTTCCGGTTCGACAGCCCGGTCCAGCCTGGGTGGTACAACTATGATTTAAAGAGCTGAAATGCTTTCATTTGGAATAGAGTTTAGTATTATGAGAATTTAAGAAATTTATTCTTGATTGAGTGATGCAATCAAACCCTAGGTGTGAGTGATGCCTACTGGACCCAAGGTGTGACTCCTAGGTTTCTTCTTCCCTCTTTCCTAATTTCTTTACATTTTGTTTACTAATTTTAGCAGCTTCTTTTCACAGCCACAAACAGCCTCATATTTGTTACTTAACAACCCATTCTATTGCTGTCAAAGTACCCCTTCCTTTTCCTTCATACACAAACCCTAATCTATCAATTTTCCAACTTTCTAACCTTCAAATACCCGTAAAACCCCTGATTTCAGCCTAAGCCCTCTGCTGTCCTAATCATCATCATCATTACTATTGACATCAGGATACTTTCTACAGATTGGTATTATTCCAATTCTTTAACCATTTCATTCTTGGTAACAATTAATAGAAGTAAAGCTAAATTTACATTTCCATTTTATAATAAAATTCTCAAAATAAAATATCTACATAGAGCATTCTCATGTGGCAAAAAGTCAGAATTTGGGATTCACAGCTTATATTATTGTATATGGAAAGGACAATAGAGAGATAGATAGACAGATAGAGATACATAATTAGATGACTTTGCTAAGTAATAAGTATAATGGAAAACAAATCCATGTTAAAAGCAGCATTGCAGTTAGATTAAAATATATACCTGCAATATCTGGGGAATCAGTTGGAGGATGCCCAAGACGAGCAGTGGCTTTCCTATCTGATGATTTCTTCAAAGGAGGACGCCCTGACTTACTGAAACAAATACATAAATTTGTAAATAAAAATTACTATAATTTACTTGATTTTGGAGGGAGTGGCCAAAGTTTTCTTTTCCATTACAAAAGAAAGAAAGAAAGAAAGAGAGAGAATGAGAGAGAGAAAAATGAATAATACCTTCCATTCTTTTCAGAAGCAGGCTTCATACTTTTTTGCGGCTTTGTCATGGTTGTAGCCTCTAACTTCTCTTTCATTGGAGAGATGCTAGTCCTCAATGTTGATGAGCCCCTACTACTCCTTCCTTGTCTCCGCAAACCATCTCCAATCTCTTCTTTGTTGGATATTTTATTCTTTTTAGGTACTAAGACGGAGGTACTTATATTAGGAGAATCATTCATGGCTCTTTCATCAAATTCACCACTCCCAAATCCTTTCTCCTTTAATTTACTTTCACCATTTTCACCACCAACAGATTCTTCAATTTCAAATAATCTGGCTGAGGATGAAATATTTTCATATTTCACCCTACCTTGTTGAAAGCTATTGACAACAACCTTGGCAGGAACTGATCCACTAGTAACACTGGAAGTCATTCTGGTACCAACATCAGAAGGGGAACATCCTTCTAATGACATCTGCACTTCATCACAGTTCAAGACTGGGGATACTACATTTGCTCTTCGAGTGCGAGAAATTTTTTGAGGTCTCTGGCCAACCCATTGGGCCATGGAGGTCGACGATGATCCTGTAGGCAAAGGACGCTTACGATTGCTAGTCCCACTTACTGCATTAGGCTTGCTTGCATTTGAAGGTTGTTCCCAGGCTTCAAGTGTTCCAGAGGAACGAGATACAATAGATAAGTTTCCAGCCATCAAAGGACCAGTTCGTTGGGCCCTTGAAGCCTTTCCTTTGGACAATGTATAAACACCTCCTACATAGCTATTATCACGAACATTAAACCTAAAAAAGAAAATAAATAAAAAGGAAAATTATTCCCATTAAGTGCAAAACAAATGGAGTTAGCTGCATACTAAACAAAATAACCACATATTTTTTATATGGTAACCACATATATGAAAAGAATAACCCCATTGCACCAATAGGTATTTTGGTCACGTCACCCGTGTGCCAACCTTGGAAAGGAGGTACCAAAGTATCTTTTTTTCACAGTTTAGGACTTGAGTGTCCTTTTCCACCCAAAAAAGGAAAAAAAAAAACATGAAGGACATTATATTGTAATATCAAAGAAAAGAAAACTGCTTAAGACAAGGAATCATATAGATACATTGTGGATACATACTTGTTCCCCCTAAGTACAACTTCTTTATTTGATCCATCAGTTAAATCCCTTGAGACCTTTTCTAGCTCATTCTTCACAGCTGCACACACATTTGAGCTAGCAGGCAGGGAAGTAACATCAAGCTTGCTATTACTGCTAGAAGATCCTGACCTGCGAGAAACAGAAAGTTCCAAGCAGTTATTCTTTGCTGTTATTGCCTACCACAAAGACTATCTGATAGCATAAACACAATCTCATTTAACAAAATGGAAAGTAAACCTTAATTGCAAGAAAGCTAAGATATCGTGGAAGGTGATCACAAAGTACATGGTTAGACACTAGCAAATTAAGAATCAAGGAAATGAATGCGATGGAATCAGCTTAGCTATGAAAGCCATTTAGATTTTATCTCAGAATTAGAAATCCAGTGCATTTGGTTCTGAATGGAGGCAGGTAAGTTCAGTAATTTGAGTGACCATGAACAGATAGACTTGAAATACTATGAAGGATAATGTTAACAGATGTGTCATGGAGCATGTGAAGAGGATCAACATCACATAAATTGAAAATAAGATGTCAAGTCAGCAAACAATTTTTCATTGCATAATCCATTCACTAGGATGATTTTGTAGAGTTTGGTACTTGAAGTGATGAACTTTCTGCCTTTGGTATTCAAGATCTTATAGTGGGCATGGAGGAGTTGCAGCTTTACTTACCTGGTGTTAGAAAGACATCAGAGGAAGATAAAATAATGGAAATAGAACTCTTAAGTTGATATATGCAAATAGTTTGGCATGAAACGGAGAACAAAACCTATGGCGTGCAAGTCAGAAAGATTTACTTGAGGAGCTAGGACCAAAGATAAGTAGGTTTCCCATAATCCTACTATGTTTTGAGGTAAAGAATGTTAGGCTGCTCAGAGATTTGACTAGCAAAGTAAACAGTATGGTGGGTGGAGATCAAACTGCCAAGAGTCATGAATAGGAACAAAAAGGAAACCTATTAGAGCAACAGCAAAGGTAACAATTGAAGATGAGAGAGAGCCTACTGAAAACAGTTCGGGCAAAAAGATGAACGGATACAAATTTCATGATGTAGATGAGTCAAAGAATTCAAATAAGAGAATTTAAGAGGACAAGAGGGAGACCCAGAATGACATGGCTGGAAGTAAAACAATAAGGAATGATATGGTGGTAAAATAATTGAAGATGAGAGAGAGCCTACTGAAAACAGTTCAGGCAAAAAGATGAACGGATACAAATTTCATGATGTAGATGAGTCAAAGAATTCAAATAAGAGAATTTAAGAGGACAAGAAGGAGACCAAGAATGACATGGCTGGAAGTAAAACAATAAGGAATGATATGGTGGTAAAATAATTGGAAAAAGAAGGGCCTTCCGCAAGTCACAATATAGAATGGAAAAAGAGAGTGAAAGTAGAGAATCCCTAACTGTTTTAACTCAGGTTTTATCTTGCCAACTCCATGTATATAGGACCAAGCCCAATTGTTGTTATTGTTTAAAATTCATTGTCAGGTAGAAATATCAGACGCTTAACAAGATAAATCAACTCTCAGCTTAAAGCCTGTTGTTTTCCAGTGTTCGAAGACATTTGTAAAATCAGTAGCTAAGCACCAACTAATGCTAAACTAATTAACATAATGTAAACAATTTGTACTTCACAAATAAAAAAACGAAAAAAAGGGAAAACATAGAGATATTTACAATATATAAAATATCCAAGGGAATAATATCACCCCTCTCGCAAATATCAGACTGAGCAGAATCCTAGTGATACCCTTTATTGCCTCCAGAGATCCAATTATCCATCTCCAATAAAGAGGCAGCAACCATCTATCTCCTCAGAAATCAAAGGCCAAATTTTTTTTTTAAAGGACCTGACCTATTCCTGAGAGTCTACTACAAAATGAACCTTACAAGTGATCAATCAGAAGTCCACCTACCACTAATCTTACAATCTTCAGAGCTTATCACCTGTATCTGTGGACTTTGTTTTTACATTAAAAGACCATAGCCACTTAGCTAACGTTCCAAAATTCAATATGATATCTTGACTTAATTTGTGCTGGAAATGAAAGTTTGCAATATAGTTATCCATTTTCAAAGAACCGTGTTTTACTTTTACAACTCTCACATGGAAAAGCAAAGGTCTTTAGATAGCTTATTCCAACAAACTCACTTGATCTAGGCTTCTCTTCTCCATTTATACTACATCAATAATTCTATGGGAGTTCATTTGTGTCATTCAGTAACCAAATGTTTATTTGATTACAGGGTACTTATACCAATAGTGAATAGATGACATTTTAATGTTTCCCTCCATGAAGTACAATCCTACCTCCAAGATTATCTGGAGTCCTCTAAACCTTTTCTTAACCTCTTAGCCTGTAGTTTTTGATAGGAAAAAGAAACATAAAAATGTCAACTAACATAAAGAAACAGAAAAGTTACTCATCTTAAACAAGAAAGACTAAATTTAATTATGGATCAGAATCAAGGAAGACTATTAAATACAAAATCATCACAGAATTTTGGTTCAATGTTAATTATGGGCTGATTGTAATTTTCTCTTTAGGGGTATACACTATTTTTAGTTATTTTTGGTAGCACCAGGCCTTAGTTGTCTTTGGGCTTGGGATGGTGTTATTTGGTTATTACGGGGTCTTATTTTAATGTCTAGGTTTTCCTTGTGGGTCTAGGAAGTCTTAATCCTCACAAGATTACAAAAACTATTCCTAATTCTTGTAGGACAAGTCATAGGAGGTATATTTAAAGAGTTGTAATCCTTTCTTTTATTCAGAGTTCAGTTATATGAAATAATACAGCCATGCTGCCTTCTTGATTGTGCGATGCAATCAAACCTAGGTGTGACCCCTAGGTCTTCTTCCTTCTTTTTCAAATTTGTTTACGCTATTTCTACTAATTTTCTAATCTGCCCTGCAACCAGAATCTTAATTCCCGCAGCCCCTGTTCACAGCCATAAACGGACACCCAGTTGACCTTACATACCCATCCTATTGCCTTCAAAGTAACCATTCCTTTATACATAAACCCTAAGCTAACAATTTCCAACCTTTCTACCCTTCAACCAGCGCTGAAAACCCTAATTTCAGCCTACATCCCCAGCCATCCTGCTTCATCTCCTCCTTTAGAAAGGTAAAGCCAATTCCTTGGAACCAATTTTTACCCCAACTGATGATGGAAGATTCCAAAACATGAATTAAATTTTTTCCTTTGCTTCCTTAAGCTTTTTATCTAATCAATGAACCGCTTCTTGAGAATAGCTTGTTTAACTTACTTCATTACCAGAGGTTGCACCACAAATCCCTAGCATGGATTTCTTCAAATATTAACTCTAAAGTTAATTTAGTACCTATTGAAATGAAATATAAAACAAAATCACACTGCATAAATCCAAAAGGAAATCAATTTTGTCACTAGCATCTGGCTGTTTTTCTTTCAGCATCTTTCTAGTTATAGAAATCTGTATGGATTAAACTGACAAAATGGGAAGATTTTTGAGAACTACCGCTGAGTTCTTTCTATAAGAAGCGCAAATGAATCATCTATACTGACATGTTTCACAATGCACATTTATACAAGTTCAAATTACTTTCCAGATCTCATGAATCATCATTATCTCATGCCACCATCTGAATTTTAAAGCAATTCATAATCGGGTGTTACCTTAAACCTTGGACATCAGAAGATTGCAGACCAGACTCATTAGTTGGCTTTAGATGCATAACCCTTTTCAGCTCTCCTTCACCATCAACGGATCTGGCAAAAACACTACCCATGGAACGCTTTCTTTTCATTTTTCTGTCCCATGTTTCTCCTCCAGCAGGCAATCTCATCTTCTCTTCAACAAAATCACAACCTTCGCCACCATCCCTTAGGGCATCCCTATCTTTTCCAATGACCAAGCCCTGCCTCACAAAGTTATTACTTTGCCCTTCAGCCTACATTTTTTGCAGATAAAAGAAATAAAGCACAAATTAATAACTGATTCAATTTAGTTAAGATTCACCAGAAAAATATCTAGCTCTCAGAAGAAAAAAAAATAATTGGAACAAATCCATTAAGCACGGAACATGTGATAGTCAGGATTCATGAAATGTGGACCAATGGAATGATGAGTTTACAATGTATCTTAAATATGTACTGGACTTAAATGTGTTGCACAACCAATACAAGTAACTTAATTTGATTTCCTCTGGTAAGCAGATATACTAGTCAATTATAGGAGAATCATAAAACAATACGTCTTTAGTATTTCTGCATGCAGAGAGTCCCTGACCTTTGTTGTAAAATCTTCTTCTCTTTATGTTCCTAGATGGCCTTGTTATACATACAAGTTTGAATATTGTTATGTCTCAGGACGTTAGCCTCCTGCTTAGACTAATTCCCTTTAATCAGGTTTTCCTCCTTTCTTGTCCAATTGTTTATTGCTTCCAAATTACTCAAAATTTTAGCTCACTCAAACACATGGATCCTTATCAAAAGACCAACTGCATTCTAGAATGCAAACTTCCAATTCACCATTCAGGTCAACTGGTATAAAATTGTGTCATCTAAATTTTTCAAGAAATACATGCAATAAAAATGGAATATTATATTTGACTATAGATCAAGACATGATGTGTTATCAGACTAGCCCCCAGCTTTATAAATCCTTAACCAAATTCAAATAAATGCACCTAAAAAAAATTATATGGTATTCAGCAGTATCACCAATTCAGCCGTTGACAGCTCTACAATTACAAATGCAACAATTTATAGGTGGATCAACAAGAAATTTATTAGAAATGCTGGCTACGAACCCGTATCTCAGCAATTGATGTACGAACGCGCTTATTCAAAATGATATTCTTAGGTCTGTCCTCAAGTCTTTGATTCATAAGCTCTGAAGGGCTGCGACGAGTCTGATTTCCCATCTTTAACAAGTTTGACCCACCAAACCTTTCATTCGTCAAAATCTCATTCCTATGTTGCTTCTTCAAGTTTAAAGCCTCACAATACTTGTTCAACTTGTGTAAAGACTCATCCAACCTTTTTGATCGACCCCTGACAAAAGTCTTCAAATTTCAGAACTTTCAGAACAGATTTACTATTCAAGTGACAGTAAATTTTTTATTACTCTAATTCAAATAACTGAGTAAAGGTAAATTAAAATGATAGACATCCAAGCATATGCATGAAACACAAGCTCTCTATTACACCTTAGTAATTAAAATTAATAATAAGAGAAAGAGAAGAGATTAGCATGATTTGAGAAAACAAAGGATATTCCAAAAATTTGCCTAAATTACCTAGCCTTCACAGAAGACTCTAGCACACTGGCTTTGAATCGCTTCAGCTCCTCTGTAGCCACTGGAGGAGGAGGCTTCAGATTAGCAGCTCCAAAAGGACAGTCTTCCAAGGAACTTCCAAAAGATATCCCCAAGACCCTCCTTAACTCACCTGATCGAGTGTATTTTTGATCTCCCATAGTAATAGGATCTAACACCAAATACTTAGATAATGGAGGTAAATCCCCTGCAGATGTAGGATTTCCCCGGAACAAACTAACCCCAGAATTAAACATCCGCCCCTCATTCCCCTCACGAAAGCTTCCAGACCTATCCAAACTGGCACTCATCAAACTCCCCCTTTGCCCATTAGGAAAAGTCCCCTTGAAAGACAATTCCTCTGAACCAGCTGCACTTAAATCAAATCTAGAGTTTCCCGCCATAAAGTCAAAGCTAACTGAACGAACTCTTGTATAGAGTATTTTCAATTTCCACCATATTTTTGTCTTAGCGACTTATTGAATAAGCAATTACTTGAGGACAAGTCAGAAACCTATAAACAAGTGCGGGTATTAGAATACTTGGACCATATCTGCAATAGCCATGAACTAGAATCAATCTACAACTTTATACACGTTCTTATTATTTAAATATCTATGTGCTCTATCAACAAAGCGAAGGCCATGCATCTGCAAGAGGAAATTGTATACAACCGCCTAGATAAATCTCAAATAACTGTAATTACAATAAGACCATTAAAGACACCAACCTTACTGTATATAAGCTGAGATACCAGAAAATATAGTAGTTTTTTGTTCCAAAACAAATAAAAATAAAGCTCAGCTGAGGTACAATTATGTAATGCAAATTAAGTTTTTTAAAATATAAGCAAAAAACTTGTTAAGAAACTTTTAATCAAGTTTTATTCCCTGTATAATAATAAAAAATTAAACTTTAGTGCTAAGTCTATAACATTTAAAGAATTTTGTCACTGAAAACCACATATTAAATTACCAAAAAGAAAATTTGTTATTGACACTGAAGCTAGAACAGTTCGGACCCAAGAGTTAAAACTAAAAGAACAATAATGGGTGATTGGGTGTTAAGAAAATCTTAAGCAAGTTTTATTCACTATATAATTATAAATAAATTTAAAAACCTTGAACTTTTAGTGCAAAGTACATAAAACATTTGAAGAATCTTGTCAACACATTACAAAAAAGAGAAGGCTTTATTGACACAGAAGCCAGAACAGTTCGGACCCAAGAGTAAAAGGGGGAAAAATATAACAATAATGGAATTCGACGCCAAGGGTTAAAAATTCAAAATTGTAACGAAAATTCAGCAAGCAAACAAGCAAACAACCATTTCAAGATTAGAACCCTAACCCACAAAATTTTATCAGAGGTTCATCAAAAACAGCTAAATTGAACATGGGAAATCTCCAATAATCCAGACGCGACCGAAGAAGTACCTGCATTGACCAGCGGATAGAGCAGGAGATCGTATTCTAGAGAGAGAGTATCGACGGGGTGATTGGGGTTGAACCCTGAAGCAGTCCTGGAGATTCTGTAAGAGAGAGAGCGTGAGGGTCCCGCAGAAATTTAGGGGCAAGAGATGCAGAGGAGTGCAGGGTGAAATCAGGAGCGTTGATCAGGTTTTGGGAAATAAGGATTTTGCAGTCCCCGTCAACTCGGGGTTGACATTGGGGTCTCCCACTCAAAATTGGATACTCTTACTTACTCCTTTCTCACTTTATTCTTGGATTATTGTGGATAATGTTATGGTAATAGGGTCAATGACTCAACCCAAAAAAGTTAAGAAACATAACTACCTACATGTAAATCAAAATGATATGGCAAACTTTTAGACTTTAATGAGGTGTTTGGTATAGTGAATGAAAGTTATTTTTAATAAAGTTTTATTTTTACCTTTTCATTTGGAAAAGTTTTAGACTAAAACTCCATTTTTGTCCTTCACTTATTAAGGGGTTTTCAACATGGTCCTTCATTGCAATGGCTTCTCAATTTAGTCCTTCAATTAAGAGATTCGCTTCAATCAAATTCTTCCATCTAATTGCCTCTAACTTGACTAACGAAAATGTTGATATGACCGTTAAAGAGTGATGTGACACTTTTAAATGTCACGTCACAAGCCTACGTGGACTCCTAATTGTTGAGTGAGTCAAAACGACGTCGTTTGTCCCATTTAAAACAAAACAAAACCCTCATTCCTTCCATTCTGTAGGTGACTCTGACCTTCCATGCAGGAGAAAATGAAGCAAGGCTTCCGTTTCTTTCTGCCTGTGAGCGTCGTCATTGTGGCCATCGCCTACATTTACCTTTCGACAGTCTTTGTTTTCATAAATAAATGGTTCAGTCTCATATCCTCTCTGGGAATCATGAACACCCTTGTCTTCTAGGCGTTGGCTTCTATGTGCGTTTTCAACTATGCCACCGTTATATTCACAGATCTAGGTCAGGTCCCCTCCACCTACATGCCCGATGTTGAAGACCTAGAAAAGACCTATACACGAGATCAAGCACAAGGTACATAGTACGTGTTGTTTAAATCATTTTTTCATCTAGGTTTGCTATACTTTTTCTTTCATGCATAGGGGATTGGAATTCTAAAACAAGTTTGATTTTTTTAGAAGACCCAATTCTTATTTTTCTGCCACCTTCAAGCTATGTCATTCAAATTTGATATTTTTGTGATTTTACTATGTGATCTCTTGTTTAATTTTTGTTTACTTTTATGTTTAAATTCTGCAATTTGGGTTAAAATTAGTTGAATTTCATAATGATTTTCATTCCTATCTTCTCTTGATAATTGCCTTTAGGCGAGCTGATCTGGAGCTAGCAGAGGAAGAATCAAGAGGGAAGGGAAGAGAAGAATTGAGAGAAAGGGATGAGAGATTTGTTCTATTAAAACAAAATGGCGTCGTTTTGAGGGGCTGAACTTAAGTGGTTTGTCCACTTAGGCATCCAACGTGACATTTAACGGTGCCACATCGCTCTTTAACTACCACATCAGCATTTTCATCAACCAAGTTAACGACAATTAGACAAAGGAATTTGATTGAAGCGAAACTTTTAATTGAGGGACTAAATTGAAAAAATATTGCATTGAGGGACCATCTTAAGAACACCCAAATAAGTGAGAGACGAAAATGGAATTTTAGTCAAAAGTTTAATTTCTACTTTCAGAATAAAATTTCATTCTCAGGTATCTTTTATATTTAAGAATAATTTTTTATCTCTTGTACCAAGCCTAAAAAACTTTTTTCTCGTACTCATTTTTCTAGGAATATTAAAATATTCCTCATACCAAACACCACCTAAGAGGAAAGAATACTAAATTTGACAATGGGTGGACTTTCAAAGTTCACGTATTTTTTAAAATATATAATCATATCAATTTTTAGTTTTATCAGTAAATATATCTTTGGACTAATTTTCGTGTGCCAAGACTAAATTTCTCCCTAAGTAGTCTTAAGGACACACCTCTCACACCAGTTTGGTGCATTTAGAAGAATTTTTTTTNCAGTTTAGTGCATTTAAAAGAATTTTTTTAAAAAAAAAATTTGAGTACTGGCCCCAAGATGTAACTATATCAATTAATTACAAACAATATTAAACAAGCAAACAATGTAATTTGTATAGGTTACATAAGATTAAATTTCTAAATTCAAATTTCCATTAAGCTATTACTTTTAAAAAGAATTGAGGAAAATAGGGATTCTCCTGTTCGAATCTCTATTTAGCCAAATTTTTAACTAGAATACTCGAAAAATGAGGATTGAAAGTTGAAATCTCAACCTTATGATAGTTGTGCTATGTATGTTTAAATTTTTTTGAGTAAAATCATTTTTTAGTCCTTGAAAAATGCAGTTACTGACAAATTCGTTCTCTAAAAATTTTCAGTGACAAATTAATACTTGAATTATTATTATGTCTGACAAATTAGTCCTCTGATACTTTAATGAGAAAAGTTCTAAACTCTTGCAGACCCCTTTCCTAAATTTTTTTTCACTGATTTTGCCTAGCTATGTTTAAGCCCTCCTTTTCTCATTCAAGTTCTCATTTTCTTTTCATTGATCTTGCTTACCAGAGGACTAATTTGTCAGCAAAATAATAATTCAATGACCAATTTGTCACTGACTATTTTTGGAGGACGAATTTATCAGTGACTGCATTTTTCAAAGACTGAAAAAGGGTTTTACTCAATTTTTTTCGTATATATATGTTTAGAAGATATAATGTGAACAGTTATTAATCCTTAATTTTTAAAATATATAATCAAAATTTTCTTATAAAAAAAGCATATAGAACATCAATCTACTAACAATATCTAAATATAAAATTTTAAAATATGATAA
>QAOA01001701.1:318441-373393 GCA_003255065.1 Cercis canadensis
ACGCGACCGAAGAAGTACCTGCATTGACCAGCGGATAGAGCAGGAGATCGTATTCTAGAGAGAGAGTATCGACGGGGTGATTGGGGTTGAACCCTGAAGCAGTCCTGGAGATTCTGTAAGAGAGAGAGCGTGAGGGTCCCGCAGAAATTTAGGGGCAAGAGATGCAGAGGAGTGCAGGGTGAAATCAGGAGCGTTGATCAGGTTTTGGGAAATAAGGATTTTGCAGTCCCCGTCAACTCGGGGTTGACATTGGGGTCTCCCACTCAAAATTGGATACTCTTACTTACTCCTTTCTCACTTTATTCTTGGATTATTGTGGATAATGTTATGGTAATAGGGTCAATGACTCAACCCAAAAAAGTTAAGAAACATAACTACCTACATGTAAATCAAAATGATATGGAAAACTTTTAGACTTTAATGAGGTGTTTGGTATAGTGAGTGAAAGTTATTTTTAATAAAGTTTTATTTTTGCCTTCTCATTTGGAAAAGTTTTAGACTAAAATTCTATTTTTGTCCTTCACTTCTTAGGGGGTTTTCAACATTGTCCTTCATTGCAATGTCTTTTCAATTTAGTCCCTCAATTAAGAGTTTCGCTTCAATCAAATTTCTCCATCTAATTGCCGCTAACTTGACTAACGAAAATGTTGATGTGGCCGTTAAAGAGTGATGTGACACTGTTAAATGTCACGTCACAAGCCTATGTGGACTCCTAATTGTTGAGTGAGTCAAAACGACGTCGTTTGTCCCATTTAAAACAAAACAAAACCTTCATCCCTTCCATTCTGCATGTGACTCTGACCTTCCATGCCGGAGAAAATGAAGCAAGGCTTCCGTTTCTCTCTGCCCGTGAGCGTCGTCATTGTGGCCATCGCCTACATTTACCTTTCGACAGTCTTTGTTTTCATAGACAGATGGTTCGGTCTCATATCCTCTCCGGGAATCATGAACACCCTTGTCTTCTAGGCGTTGGCTTCTATGTGCGTTTTCAACTATGCCACCGCTATATACACAGATCCAAGTCAGGTCCCCTCCACCTACATGCCTAATGTTGAAGACCTAGAAAATACCATACACGAGATCAAGCGCAAGGTACATAGTACGTGTTGTTTAAATCATTTTTTCATCTAGGTTTGCTCTACTTTTTCTTTCATGCATAGGGGATTGGAATTCTAAAACAAATTTGATTTTTTTAGAAGACCCAGTTCTTATTTTTCTGCCACCTTCAAGCTGTCATTCAAATTTGATATTTTTGTGATTTGACTATGTGATCTCTTGTTTAATTTTTGTTTACTTTTATGTTTAAATTCTGCAATTTGGGTTAAAATTAGTTAAATTTCATAATGATTTTCATTGCTATCCTCTCTTGATAATTGCCTTTAGGTGAGCTAATCTCGAGCTAGCAGAGGAAGAATCAAGAAGGAAGGGAAGGGAAGAGAATGATCGAGAGAAAGGGATGAGAGATTTGTTCTATTAAAACAAAATGGCGTCGTTTTAGGGGGCTGAACTTAAGTGGTTTGTCCACTTAAGCATTCAACGTGACATTTAACTGTGTCACATCACTCTTTAACGGTCACATCAGCATTTTCATCAGCCAAGTTAATGATAATTAGATGAAGGAATTTGATTGAAGCGAAACTTTTAATTGAGGGACTAAATTGAAAAAACATTGCATTGAGGGACCATCTTAAGAACACCCAAATAAGTGAGGGACGAAAATGGAATTTTAGTCAAAAGTTTAATTTCTACTTTCAAAATAAAATTTCATTCTCAAGTATCTTTTATATTTAAGAATGATTTTTTATATCTTTGGACTAATTTTCGTGTGCCAAGACTAAATTTCTCCCTAAGTAGTCTTAAGGACACACCTCTCACACCAGTTTAGTGCATTTAAAAGAATTTTTTTAAAAAAAAAATTTGAGTACTGGCCCCAAGATGTAACTATATCAATTAATTACAAACAATATTAAACAAGCAAACAATGTAATTTGTATAGGTTACATAAGATTAAATTTCTAAATTCAAATTTCCATTAAGCTATTACTTTTAAAAAGAATTGAGGAAAATAGGGATTCTCCTGTTCGAATCTCTATTTAGCCAAATTTTTAACTAGAATACTCGAAAAATGAGGATTGAAAGTTGAAATCTCAACCTTATGATAGTTGTGCTATGTATGTTTAAAATTTTTTCGTATATATATGTTTAGAAGATATAATGTGAACAGTTATTAATCCTTAATTTTTAAAATATATAATCAAAATTTTCTTATAAAAAAAGCATATATAACATCAATCTACTAACAATATCTAAATATAAAATTTTAAAATATGATAATAAAAAAAACTTAAGTACAAAATTGTGATAAGAAAAATTGCATTATGTAATTGTCCTTGACATGATTTCATATTTTGAAATTGTTAAATAATTAGTAAACTATCAACTCTACTATATTCATCCCTCTCAATGTAAGTCACCAAACAATCATTCAACCATGAATCACCCCATTCTGTTATATATGTAGTATCCTTTACAATCTTCATTGCAAAAAAAATACTCTTTCAACTATATAAACCAATAAATAAACAAGATCACTTCCCGTCTCAATTAGCTTTTCTACAAGACTACCAATTCATGTCAATAATATAAGTCTCAAGTTGGTCATTAAGCACCACTAAATCAATTGAAAAAAAAGTCACATATGTAGACACCGTATTTTGTTTGGGAGTGTTACATATTTTTAGCCAATTTTTTTTTAATTATTTTTGTTTAAAATTTGAAATTTATGTTTTCAAGTGGAAAATCTTGTTTTGAAGTCTTTAAGGACTCTTTTAGCTTTTGGATCAATGTTTTGATATTTGGGCATTGGCCCATTTCATTTTAACCCAAGTTAGGATGTCATTTGGCTCGTTTTCTTTAAATTTGAGTTTGAGACCTCTTTGCCTATTTAATTTTTTTTAAATACTTTGTTTTTACATAAAAATTATAATTTTCTAAGCTTTTAGTGATTTTGGGTCAAAACTCATGTTTTAGGTTTGACCCATTTTGCTAAAACCCTTGTTTGGGAGTCTTTGGACTCACTAGATTTTTGTTTTCTAAATGTTTTGGTCCAAATAAATGAAAAATGATTGTTGAACTATTTAATATGTTTGAGGTTTTATTTGGGAAATTAGACTAACTTAGGTCCAAGGCTGAGCCCTTTGAGCTTACTTTGACTTAATTTGGCCAAATTGACCTATTAGGGTTTTATGACTTTTATTTTTAATCAAAAATAAAATAATTTTGTACGAATTTTGGAGGTGATTTTTGGTCAAGCTAAGAGAGAAATGTATCATTAGGGTTTTGACAAAATATCAAGAGATGAGATGTTGCATGTGTCTTGCAAAGGCCAAAGAAAGGGTTTCTTGTTTTATTTCAGCAAAAATGAGATTAATATGATTAAAATTTTGAAAAGATGTTAACTAGGATCTAAGAAATATTCCCAAGCATAAGTGAAAAGATCTAGCCTCAAAGAAGATTTATGGAAGTTACTTGTTTAAGGCAATTTTTGAAAAATTGCTAATGGAGGGCTTCTTAGCATTATTTTTGCATGAAATAAAAATACAAATTAGAGGAGCTGAAGTGTGTAATTTGAACAGGGTATTTCAAGAAATAATTATTAGATTTTTCATATGACAAGACTATAGGAAAATGGGAGGAATGTGCAAAAAGAATAGGAAATGACCATTTTACCCCTCATTTGCTCTCCAAGTTGAGAGGACAGATTGCATAAAAAAAAAATATATAGAGATAACTTCTCACAATTATGCTCCCAAGGTGAAACACAAAGAAAGAGAAAGATTTGAGAGAAAAAGATCAAAAGAGCTAAGTTAGGAGAAAATAAAGAGAAAGTGTGAAAGCTTGAGAAACTTCAAACTGTTCTTGAGTTGTTTTTCCCGCTTTTGAAAAGAAAATGAGAAATTAATGGAGGTTTAAGCTTCTTGAAGGTAGGTTCAACCATTTTGAGCAAGGAGTTGATTTCTTGAAAAACTTTAGGTAATTTTCATCATTTTCTTATATTTTTTTAGTTTTTCATGTATACTTTGTTGAATTCATTGTGAAATATTTGATTTGCTTTATTTTCTCTTTGAGTGCTCCAATTTCTTTTTGATTTTACTTTCATTACATGTTCTTCATCTCTCTTTGCTTTATTTTCATGGTGAATGTGTCACAACGTATCCGAAGATCGTTACGACGCGGATGACAAACTTAAAGAAAAAGATTAGTTTTCGAAAGAAAATTTGGAGTCGCCACCAATTGTATTAGGAAAATAGGAAACAATTGGAAAACTCTTTTTTAATTAATAAAAAAAATAATAATCTACGAACCAAAGAAGATTCAGAAGTCTGTTTATACATAGGGAAGGTGTTAGACACCCCACAACATCCGTCTAAAAACGATTACCCTAAACTAGTTGTGCGAACATAATATGGCAAAAAATATGTATTTTATTTACCATAAAATAATGAATTGTTACAAGAATATCTGATGAAAAAAAAAAGAATTTAAACGTGTAATGCATGAATTCTCTACCAAGATCTAAATTCTTTCACCAATTCATCGAATAAAGCGACCATCTAGGGTGGCGCTACCTTCATCTAAATCGGATAAAGAAAAACATCTTATATATGATTGACTCACCTTATCCTCTTATGATAAGTGAAGAGACATGCGAAAATTACGCGGCACAAGTATATTTTTATATGTAGTGCAAATGTATGATTTTAAATATTACAAAATTTGTCTCAAAATCTAGGTACTAAAAAATCTTAAATTACATCAAAAATAAAAAAAGAGATAAATAAAAAAAATATTCTTGCTCCAAGCTTGCAGCTAAGTATCTTCCGGTTGGGTCTTCCGATTTGTTCATACTCATAATTATCATGAGTTGTATCCAAGAATGTTCATGAATACACTAAAACATAGGTTAGAGAAGACTTAAAATAAATTTATCTAAGTGACCTACACATTTAATTTCCACATGCTTCAAAGAGAACAATCCAAAATCAACCAAAAATGCATAAATAAACCCTAAATAGCCCTTAGAATAGTGATGAACACACTTTTTATACAATAGTTATTCCTCATACTTAGTCTTTTAAACCTCTTTTGGGCTGAATTGCATAGACTTAGACCTCATTTCATGACTTAGGATCCATTTATGCTTAATTGCAATTTCCAGCAATACTGGGCATTATTTGCTGTCTCTGTGTTTCAGGCATATATTGAGTTCTGGATGTCCAAAAATTCCGAGTCATACCTTGTTGGAAAGCTGAGAGAATTTTCTACAACTTTATTTCAGGGCTCCAAAGCTAATTCGGACGTTCAGAAGGTCATATGCAGCCTGGAAGCCAGAGAAGACATGCTGTCGCAGGATCCTGACCTACATGCAGTATTTGGGTCATAACTTGAGTTGTAGATGTCATATTGACCTGAAACTGGTACCATTGGAAAGCTAACAGACAGAGCTTCAATTGATATGAAGACCGGTTCACCATATTTTATGTGGAAGATGGTCTTATTTGCTGTGCAAGTTAGCTGACGGTTCCAGACACCTTCTGCCACTTAAATGGGCCTAACTTCCTCATGACAAGTCCAAATGGGCCCAAACCAAAGCCCAATTGAAGCTAAGGCCCATGGGAACAAGTGTGCCCTAAGGGCAATTTAGGTGTGCATGTAAAATTGGAGGTCTATATCAGAAGAAGGAGGCAGCCGAAATTCATAACCACCTCATTAGATATTTTAGACAGATTTTTGTGCTTTCCTTAGTTCTTAAGTTTTCTTTAGATATTTTGTAAGAACTTCAGCTCCTCTTGTTCATGGAGGGCTAATCCAACATATCAATCCAGGTTTTGCTATTCTGATTATTGGTTTTGAGATTATGAGTTGTTGTTCTTCATTTTAGTTGTTAATCAAAGTTCTTTCAATCCTTTGAAATATTCTGTTTGAATTGCTTAATTCGAATTTGGATCTTCATGTGTGATTGCTTAATTGCATGTGATAAAAGAGGATTGTATGGTTGATTAATGTTTCTGAGCTTTTGGATGGATTAATCACCTTGGCTGGATCATGGACTTAGGTAAAACTAGACTTGAATGTTTGCTTAATTCATTTGGTCTTAGTTGAATCCGAATTCTGGTTGCTTAACCAGTGGAATCCATAGAACATTGAGAGGCTTCTTGACATGTTTTAAAGGCCAAGAACATGGTTAATAATTGAATGGATCATTAGACATCAAGGATGAACTAAAATCAGAACTAGTTAAGGCTTGGATTGGTTGTTTTCTCTTAGGTTACCACTGATAATTAATTTTCGTTAATCACTTAAACCAAACTCAACCCCCTCTGTTTACATGCTTTTCAATATGATTCACTAAATAGAACAATCCTTAGGTTCGACTTAGGGCTATCCTATGCTGCAAAAAGCTAGGTAACCGACCTAAAACATTAACTAATTTGAGGAGCCTCGGCAGCTCATCAAATAGAAAAAAAAATTCATCACACATAAAAATGATAGCTAAATACATAAGCAAAATACATTAAGAAATAAGGCATAATACACCAGGACAGCTACCAAACATGCCCAAAACCACCATCCTTATCAAGAGACAAATTCGAAAGAAGTCCAAAGGATTCACATATTCATCAGTTATCTGAAATAGCTATGTTCGAGTCAAAACCCAGAGCAAACTATATGTAAAAAATCTAAAAATTACATACATTGAAGTCACATATCTTACAATTCATATGAGACCAACATCACTTAATTTGAAGTTGTAGAACTTAAACTAGAGACGAAAAATGATGCAACGCCAGTGTTGAATGGTAGCGCTGACAATGCAGAAAAATAGTCCTATTCACAATCAAACTGGGAATAAATTAGACATGCAAAAAATATAAAAATTTCACACATTAAAAACATGCATCTTATGGTTCTAAAGAGATAAGAATCATGCAATTCGGAGTTGTATAACTCCAAAGAGAAATAAAAGATCGAACACTGTCAGAGATAGGGCATTAGTGTTGGTGCAACATTGAACAGCTATATTCAAACAGAAACTAGGAGTAAACTAGACATATAAAAATCTGACAATTACACACAATGGAGATACATGTCTCTCAGTTCTAATGAGATCAACAATGCTAAATTCTGAGCTCTGTAGTTCCAGAAACAAATCAAACACTACCTACTGTCCGAGCTGTCTGACAGCAACGAAAATGACATGTAAACATTCTTTTCCAAACTAAAATCATGACAAATAAGCTTTAAAACCATTCCACAATAAGGCAAGAAAACCAAATCCTAAGAAAAATAACATCTCAATACAAGACATCAAAGATAATTAAATTGGCACCAAATGACCTATAAATTAATCAAAAGAACAACAATTGAACCAAAAATCAGCAGCAATTGTACCCAAAAAAATTTAGCATGCATGAAATGAAATTTAACAACATTCAAACATTCAAGTTTTTACATGAAGATTCAGCCAGCACTTAATCAACCCATAAAATCTTTCTAAACCGATTAATGAAAGCACAAATAACCTAAGAATATAAACCTCAATCGAATTTGGACATCTAAGAACCAAATGACCCAAAGTTCATCAAAATTAAGGGATAACTAGGGCAAAAAATTTCCAGAAATATATAAACAACCTAGAATTGCAATTAATCAAAAGAGCTATGCACATGTCATCCAAACTATCTCAATTGATCAACAATCTAACATTAAATCAACATAATCCACTAAAATTAAATAAGAACCAAATATGACAGCTCAAGAACACAACCCAATTTTTTTTTTTTTTTTTAATTTTCAGATTTAAGAAGAAAAAGTAAAGAAACAACAAGAAATTAAAGGAATAAGATAAATCAACAAAAAAAAATTGACCAAATCAGTCCAAGAACACCAAGAACGAAATAGAGCAGCAGGAAGAACATCAAGAAAATTAAAGAAAACAAAATAGATAATTAACCTTACTTGGTTTCTGCTCTAGTCTTGGTTTTTTTCCCTTTGATTTCTACTCCTCCTACTGCTGAATGTCTTCTCCCTTATTCCCTTGTGCGTATAAGTAATTCCCTTCTTAAGATATTTTTTCTTGTCCATTTCCTCATTTGCCCTTTTAGTAACTGTTGCCCAGCCCTTTTTTTATTTATTTTCTTTTATTTACTTAGTTGTTTAGTTATTCAATTAAAAAGAGAATAAATCAAGCTTAGACCAATGGGGAGAGAAGGAAATATACTCTTTACTCTCTTATTGGCTCCTTTAGATACAATGATGCAACAAATAATTAACAAAACTTGTTTATGTATTTTATCTACTATTTACACAAATTACATTAAAAAAATAAATAAAAGATGGGTCAAATAAGCTTAAATAAACAAATGGGTTAAGTTAACAAAGGATTGGACTTAGGGTTTTCCTTAATCACAAAAGCCCCAAATAATAAAAACACTAATTAGAAATTAACAATTTATCTCTTTTTATTTTTTATATATATTTTTAAACCATAAAAAAAATTCAGACAAAATACGGTGTCTACAGAATGTGCAATAAACATGTGTATTTTTTGAAACTCCTTTTGAATCCTTTGGTTTTTACTTCTAATCTTGCTTAATTTGGATATTTGGCTTTTATTTTCTCTTTGTTCATTTTCAGTTTTGATTGACTCTTTGAGTATGTTTAGTTTTTGAAAGTTTTGATTAGGTTTTGGATAATATGGTTGATCTTTTTATGTCTTGCTTTTGGGTTTTATTGATTTGGTTTTATATTATGCATTTTTGGGTTTGACAATTTTTCTTGGCAACCCTTAGTTTTGATTTTATATTTGGGGCTGTAGAACTTCGATTCGGGTATTTTTGATTGTTAGAATCAAGAGGTGTGTTTCTTCCACATATATTTTTCTTAAAATTTATGTATGTATACTCTGCTCCTAGTTCACATTTAAAGTTTGCTATTTTTCTGTACTGTCAGGTTGCTAGATAATTCTGGCAGCACTTAGTTTTTTAATTATTTTTGAAGCTACAAAACTTTAATTTTAGTGTCGTTTATCTTGATACAACCATAAGACATATGTCTTCGATGCATGAAATTTTTAGAATTTTTTTTCATTTTTCCATTGCTTCCAGTTCTAGTTCAAATGTAGTTGTCTTAGGTATCCGTAAGAGTTGTTTGGAGCTATTCTTGTTTGGCTATTGGCACTGCTTGTGGTCTATTTACTCCCTGGCTATTTTAGTTGAATTTTTGAGTTTGCTTAAAACTTTATTTCTTGGCTATTTTGAGTAGCTAATTAGCATTTGAAATCTTGGGGTTTCTTGGGACTTTTGCATCTTAATTTGTGGATGTTCCAAGTTTGTCCACATGTTTTGACACTTTTTCGGTTTATTTGTTAAGACGTTATATGGTTGGTTATTTAAAAAAAATATATTAGTGGTAGTGGCTATGTAATTTGATTCTTTTATTGGACAATGTTGTTTTGACACTTTTTGAGTTTATTTATCATGATGTTATATTGTTGGTGATTTAAAAAAAAATAGTTTTAATGATAGTGGCTATGTAATTTGATTCTTTTATTAAATAATGTTTTCTTAATTTCATTAACCATTACTTATATGAGTGCATAATTTTTTCTTTACAAGTGTCGATGAACTTATGTGATATGTAAGTGGACTCAATTATCTCAAGCTAGAAGGATATGAGGCCGACCTAAGTCCCAAAGCGAGGATGCAATTTTTTTCTTTTTATTTATTTATTGAATGTAATTAAACTTCTCTTTCCCGAGACAAGTGTTATAGTATTTATACTTATACATTTGTGTAGCATTTAGGAATGTGATTGATCGATTAATATCCATAGGCCCCCTTACCTATCATGGAGGGATAGGATGATCTATCTACATATTAGGTGGTCCACTCTATCGTTCCTATGTAAGGATAAACGTTACCCCAGAGGACACCATATGCGAGGAATAAGTGAAAGGATTTAGGGCACATTATAATGCGAATCAGCTTGCTACACGCCATAACCCGAGGAGTGTTCATGATCCATTGTTTGGAGTTGGAGGCCCAATGACTAGAAGTAGGGCTAAGCATGTTAAAAAGGCGTTGTTGAGCCTAGTCCAAGAGGTGGAAACCAAGGAGAAAGCAGTTGAGCCAAATTCAGAGTTGAGATGGATCATTTATATGTCTCTTGTAGAATGTGTGCATGGACCAGCTTGGAGCCCAAGTTTGGAGCTTAACTTAGAAAAAACTTAAAGATCACATTTGGGCATTAACTCATGGATTAATGAGCCCAATTTGCATAGTCTAGAGATGCATCATGGGCCTTATCTTGTTAGGCTGAAAACTATGTTAATTTAATTAGTTTTTATTTTTGGGCCTTTATGTTTATGGGCCAAAATGTTTTTAATTAATTTTAATTAATTTGGGCCTTTATAATTATGAGCCAAAACGTTTATTAGGGTTTGTTAGCATTCCTAAGTTCCATTAGGTTAAGTGTTAGCTTCCTAGCCGAATTGCCTATATAAGGAATTCATGTATGTTTTTGCAAAACAATTTTGAGATTAATATTATTTAGTTTCTCTAGATTAAGAGCTTCCTTGTTGTTCTTGGGTAAAGAACCGAACTTGAACTTACCAAGGATCTTTTCTTGTTAAAGGTTCACCTTGTTGAGATAACCAAGGTCATCTCATTGTTCAGTATCTAGACACTTCGTTCCGATCCTTCAGGTGACGAGAACACATCATTTGGTATCAGAGCTTTGGCTCCTTGGAGTTTCAATCGGTACTCCTAAAACCCCCATTCTATTTTTATTTTATCTATCTTATTTGTTTGAGTCAATCATCTTCTATCCCATTTCTGTTGAGTCAATTGTGTTTTTTTATTTTCGTGTCAATTTCATTCTATCAGTGTTTTCTTCGTTGTTTCCCTATTGTTTTCCTTTCCATCATTGTTGGGTTATTTTATTGTTTTGTTTTTAAGAGTCACGTGTAGGTCTGTAAAATTTTTAGTGTAACAATTAGAGTTTTGCATAATCCAAGTCTTAATACTTTTTAAACTCTGTTAAGTAGAGTCCTAGTACTTTTCAAACTCAAAAAAAAAAAGAGTTTATTTTCAGATCAAGTAAAAAAAAAAAAATCTAGAAAAAAATGGATAAAAAAAATGACTATTTGGACTGTTTAGGCCATAACTTTCAGCTTAGCTGGAATTACAGGACCAGTGGCCCAGCGTTTCGAAGCTCGTTCAAAGGCCTACGATGTGGCAACCTGGTTTTACCCAGTTGAGGCCATTTTCAGGCCCAAAATCCTTTAAAAACATCTATTTTGGGTTGTTTTGTAATTTATTGATTTCCTTTCGATTCTTTGCTGTTTTCTTGATTTCTTTGTTCTTTTCTTATCCAACCAACACCCTTGTTCATTATTTCATTCGAGTCTTGGTCATTTCTTTTTTTGAGTCTTGTTTGGCTTTCTTGTCATTTTTGTTCAATCACCTTTTCTTCTTGATAAATTCTTAGTAAGTTTTTGTTTAAGGGCTTCTAAGGGAATTTGAGTGGAAAAAGACAAGAGTGGTGAAAGCATTATCGAGAAAGAGCCAATTGAGTATAAACATGAGTGAAACACGTGAGATGAGTGTGAGCAACATGGATCAGGAAGAATCATTCACCAAAGGTCATATGAATACTTATATGAAAGTAATTCAAGATCAAATTGAAGCATTGAGAATGTGAACCAAGATAGATTAAAGAGGTTAGAAACCTTAGTTTCACCTAGGTCGAAACCTAAAACATTTAGGCCCCTTCGGTATTTTGAGGAGGAGGACGAAGACTATTCAGAGAGTGAAACCAAAACCAGAACAGAAAGGAAGATAGCCCCTAGTCGTGATAATAACTTGGGGAGTATAAAAATGAGAATTCCTACCTTTCAGGGTAAAAGTGATCCTAAACTTTATCTAGAATGGGAGAGGAAGGTAGAACATATTTTTGAATGCCATGATTACTCTGAAGAGAAGAAAGTAAAGTTAGTGGTTGTTGAATTCATTGACTATGCTAGTATTTGGTAGGACCAGCTAGTGATTAACCGGCGTAGAAATGGTGAGAGACTTATTCAATCATAGACTGATATGAGGGCCGTGATGAGGAAATAATTTGTACCTAGGCATTACTATAGAGATTGTTTTAAGAAATTGCAAGATTTGAAATATGGATCTATGAGTGTAGCTGAGTACAACAATGAGATGGAGATAGCCATGATGAAGGCTAATGTTGATGAGAACCGTGAGGCAACCATGACGCGATTTATTAGTGGCTTGAGGTGAGAGATTACTGAAGTGGTGGAAATGAGTCACTATGTAGAGATGGAGGACTTGGTGCATAAAGCCGAGCAGGTGGAGCGGCAGTTGAAGGCTTGAGCAACTTCTAGATTCGATTTGGCTCCCAAAACGTCAAACTGAAAATCAAATTGGAAGGATACATCTAAAACAGCTCCAAAGTTGAGTGAAGAAGTAAGACCAAGGCCTATAGGTTTTACTCCTATTTCTCAAGGTAAAGCTGAATATAACTCTTATTCTAAGTCACGTGACATCAAGTGCTACAGGTGCCAAGGGCGAAGGCATATCTCTTCTGAATGTCCAAATAGAAGGAAAGTTATTCTGCTTGTTAGTGGTGAGTATGATAGTGAGTAAGAACCTATTGTTACACCCGGTTGTGAAGACATGCCACCTTTAGAAGATGCTAATGACGTAGAGGGTATTGATGACTCTCTTCCGAATCAGTATTTGATGGTGTCTAGGCGTGTGTTCAACATGCAACCGAGGGAAGATGAAGTAGAAAAGCACCGAGAACATATCTTTCAAAGTCAATGCTTGGTGGGAGACAAGGTATGCAGCGTTATTATTGATAGTGGATCATGCACTAATGTTGCTAGTACCTTGGCAGTAGAGAAGTTGGGTTTACCTACTATTCCACACCTCACGCCTTATAGGCTAAGGTGGTTGAATGATAGAGGAGATCTATGAGTAAACAAGTAGGTTCAGATTGCATTTACTTTTAGTACTTTTACAGATGGAGTGCTTTGTGATGTGGTGCCCATGCGTGTTTATCACATCTTGTTAAGGCGACCATGACAGTTTGATAGGAGAGTAAAGTATGATGGTTACAACAACACTTACACCGTCTACAAGAATAACAAAGTCACTTTGTTGAAACCTTTAAAACCTGCTCTTGCATATGCAAATTAAGTAAAGATTACAAAATAATGTAAAGAGAGAGAAGAGAAAGAAGCAAAAGAAAAAGAGGCTTAGAGAAAAAGAGAAAGCGAAAAAGAGAAAAGAAACTGAGAGAAAAAGAGAAATGTGTAAGGCCAAGAGTGAGACAAGACAAAAAGTGAGTGTTTTTGCACAAAAGAGTGAGGTGAAGAGTGTTTTGTTGTTTAGGCTGAACCTTCTTGTACTTATGTACAAAGATATTTATTTTACTAACTCTCTTAACCTTTCTTTGCCTAGTGTGGTTGTTTCTTTGACACAAGAATTTGCTAATATTTTCTCTGAAAAGATACCACATGGCTTGCCTCCCTTGAGGGGCATAGAGCATCAGATTGATTTTGTTCCTGGATTGGTTATTATTGCTGATGCCTTGTCTAGAAGGTATACTTTAATTACTTCTTTGCATGCTAAGTTATTAGATTTTGAGCTTATAAGGGACTTGTATGAGTTTGATTCTTATTTCGATCAACTATGGATCGCTTGTGCTAAGTATGCTAGTGGTGATTATTATAAGGATGATGGGTCCTGACTTAAGAAAGATAAATTATGTGTGCCTGCATGTTCTATACGTGATTTGCTTGTTAGAGAGACACATGGTGGTGGACTAATGAGACACTTTGGCGTTAAAAAATCTTTTGATATTTTACCTTTGCTTACTAATGAGTTTGCTAATCTTAATGGTAAGCAAAATGAAAATTTTGTTAGAGACTTGCATTCCAAGGTTTGGGCTAATATTGAGAAGAAGAATGAGCAGTATGCTAGGCAAGCCAACAAGGGCCGAACTAGGGTTGTATTCGAACCAGGTGATTGAGTTTGAGTACACCTTAGGAAGGGATGGTTTCCTACTCAAAGGAAATCAAAATTGCACCTTCGAGGAGATGGGCGGTTTGAAGTCCTTGAAAGGATTAATGACAATGCCTACAAAATTAATTTTCCTGGTGAGTATGACAATGTTAATGTTACTTTAATGCTGCTGCCTTAACTTTGTTTGATGTAAGTGATGGTTTAGATTCGAGGACAAATCCTTCCAAGGAGGGAGGGAATGATGCAAATTAGCTTGCTGCACACTCTAAACCTAGGAGTGTTCATGATCCCTTACTTGGAGTTGGAGGCCTAATGACTAGAAGTAGGGTTAAGCGTGTTAAAAAGGCGCTGCTGAGCCTAGTCCAAGAGGTGCAGACCAAGGAGAAAACAACTTGGCCAAGTTTAGAGTTGAGATGGATCACTTATCTATCTATTATAGAATGTGTGCATGGACCAGCTTGCAGCCCAAGTTTGGAGCTTAACTTGGAAGAAACTTGAAGATCACATTTGGACATTAACTCAGGGATTAATAAGCCCAATTTGCATAGTCTAAAGATGCATCATAGGCCTTATCTTGTTAGGTTGAAAACTATATTAATTTAATTAATTTTTATTTTTGGGCCTTTATGTTTATGGGCCAAAATGTTTATTAAGGTTTGTTAGCATTCCTAAGTTTCATTAAGTTAAGTGGTAGCTTCCTAGCCAAATTTTCTATATAAGGAATTCGTGCATGTCTTTGCAAAACAATTTTGAGATTAATATTATTTAGTTTCTGAATTATTGAGTTTCTCTAGATTGAGAGCTTCCTTATTGTTCTTGGGCAAAGAACCGAACTTGAATTTACCAATGATCATTCCTTGTTAAGGGTTCACCCTGTTGAGATAACTAAGGTCATCCCACTGTTCAGTATCCAGACACTCCATTTTGATCCTTTGGGTGACGAGAACGCATCACGTTAATTACATGCATACCACATTTAGATTTTTTTTAAAAAAATTTTGTTAGATATTCTTGTAATATATTTGTTATTCTAGAATAAATAAAATACACATTTTGACCATATTATATTTGCGCAACTAATTTAGGGTAACTGTTTTTAAACAAATGTTGTGGGGTACCTAACACATTTCCCATACATAAATTGACTCCTGAATCATCTCTAGTTTGCAGACTATTTTTTTTAAAAAATAAATAAAAGGAGTTTTCCAATTGTTCCTCATTTTCTTAATACAATTGGTGGTGACTCTAAGTTTTTTTTCCAAAATTAAATCTTTTTTTTTTTTAAGTCCGACATCCGCGTCGTAGCGACCTTCAAATACGTTGTGACAACATGAATATAATTTAGCAAATTGAATCAATGTACCTTGGCTTGCCAAATGCAAAAAAATGAGTTGTCTCAATGTAAGCATGCTAAGTAGTAAGCAAAGAAGCAATTCGATATTTCCCTTGGTTATAATTAAGTTCTTGAAGTTGCATATCTAGAACAATATAAAACATTTATAATAAAGTAAGTTTTATTTCTTTTTGTTACCAAAAGGCAAACATTTATTAAAAAAGAGTTCTAGTTCAGTGAAATGCATTTTCAGTCATAAGTTTGGTCTCTTTATCATTTTTCACTGTTTCAAATTCCCTTGATTGCAATTATAATCGCTACTAACTATTTATCTATAAGAAAAAAAATAAAAGGCAAACATTTACCATTTAAGATAAGAACCACAATATACACAGTATCCATTACAAGCAAAAGCTCAAAACACACTCCATAACCAGTGGTTGACCAAACAAAACCAAAACATACTACTGCAACCTTAAGCCAAACATAAGAGAGAAACTACACACGCAATTAAGTTTTGTAACCATCCCAACATTCCTTCTTATCCTTTAACGCTTTCGAGACG
The DNA here is from genome assembly GCA_003255065.1 of Cercis canadensis. Taxonomy (NCBI): domain Eukaryota; kingdom Viridiplantae; phylum Streptophyta; class Magnoliopsida; order Fabales; family Fabaceae; genus Cercis; species Cercis canadensis. The sequence goes on from QAOA01001701.1 coordinate 334,439, forward strand.
ATGTCTTAAGGGTTGTAGTTCTTTCCATTAAATATCAAGTCATTCATGTCTAACCAAATCCTCCACAAGATGTATACTGCCATTTCCAACAAGCTATGAGGAGCATGGACTCGCTGCACCTCCTCAAGGAGGAAGAGCCACCATTGTTTCATGGAGGAAAAGTAAAAACTTTGGAAACTAGATCAACGGTGAAAGACACCACACTGCCTGGGTTGTTGGGCAGTGGATAGCTAGTGGTGGAGCTTTTAAAAGGCATAGAGGGGTCACGGCTCCAAATTTTATTTTATTTTATTTTCTTGTAATTTATTTTAAAAAATTATAAGTAAAATACATTTTCTGTCTCTAAATTATTTTTTAAATATCACTTTAATCATTAATTTATTTTTATTGTTACTTTAATTCTCAAATAATTATATTACCCATTAAATTAGTCATTTGTAACACAAAAAATGATTAAAATGATTGATTTAGCAGGCAAAGTGATTATTTGAGGACTAAAGTGACACAAAAAATAAATCAAAGACTAAAATGACATTTAACAAATAATTTAAGGACGAAAAATATATTTAACTCAAAAATTTTCAAAAACTTTGATATGACTCCCTAAAATTAGTCTACAGAGTATCCTTTGATTCCAAGAATTTAGTATAAGCTTTGCCTACTGAGAATAGCAGACTCTTTGCCATTACTGCATGACGAGCGCCTCTCATCTGCATTCAGGTTAACACGTACGCTTCTTTAGGTTTGTTTTAATTGGCAAACTCTCATGCAATAAGCGCCACATAAAAGGCTTCATCTTGGGCACCATTCTCAACTTCCACATAGCTTTCCAAGCTCTCACGTCCCTAACTTCATGAATCAATTCATGTAAAGCGTTTCTAGTGCCACTTTATGAAGCACCGGCACGGCAGTTTGTTGTCGTGTCTGCGTGTCCGACACTTTGTGGACACGGACATAGCCATGACACGTGTACGGATGAGTCCAAATAAAAAAAAATATTTTTTTTTTGGCTTGGACATGCGGTTGACACAGTTTGCCATTTTTTCCAATTTTTTTTAGAAAAAAAGTATTTTTTTTTTGTTATCATGAAGAGGCTAACCTCTCACTTGATGATTATGAGATAAAAAAGTGTTACTAATCTCTCACTTGATGAACCATAAATGGAGGCTATGATTTTTATTGATGATGGAGATAAGAATTATCATGAAGAGACTATTGAGGCCAATTAACAAGATTAGTAGACTTTAATCTTTTTCTTATATGCAGTAAATAAGTTAAGAAAATGATATATTAGAATGAATAGGTGATATCCCTTGACTGTTTTTTGTTATGAAGGGATGAATTAGAATGACTTGATAATATCCCTTGCAATTCTATTTATTTTGGAAGGGATATTAATATTTCATGCAATTGGGTTTATGTCCCTTTTTCCAGTGAGAGAATATGATGTAAATGTTCAATCTTTTGATAAAATATGAATCTACTTAGAATTCTATTAGTGTTGTTTGATTAATATATATATATACATGCCATGTCGTGTCTTGCATTTTTTATAATTTTCTATGTCTCGTGTTGTGTCTTGTCTTGTCCTATATCTGTGTCCGTGCTTCCTAGGTGCCACTTTATAACCAAATTTCACTGTATATGATCTATGAGCACTTAGTCCCCATACTAACTTATCGCTACCCAAAGAAATTAGGATTTGAAAAACCATATCAACTACTAAATGGTGAAAAGTTTGAGTAATTCGTAAAACGAGTAAAACCCCTTTTTAGTCCCTGAATTATTCAGTGATTGACAAGTTAGTCCTCCAAAAATGTTCGCTGACAATTTCGTCTTCGAATTATGGTTCCGTACGACAAATTAGTCATCGAATTATATTCGCTGACAATTTAGTCTTCGAATTATGGTTTCATACGACAAATTAGTCCTCGAATTAATCCTCAACTAAGGACTAATTTGTCGTACGGAACCATAATTCGAGGACTAAATTGTCAGCGAACATTTTTAGGGGACTAACTTGTCCATCGTTGAATTTTTCAGGGACCAAAAAGGGGTTTTACTCTTCGTAAAATGATAGGAATTCAAACTTTTGTGTTGTCATGTAATCAGGAAAAAAAAATTGTTTGAGAATGCTATTCATTGTAAAGAACTTATGTAATTACTTAACTTTTGCTATCTACTTGATTTTGTCATAAAAAATTTCTTCATACATCAATCAATTTTCTTGAGGTGAATTGTTGATTGTTTATTATGTCTTTTCCCCTTTCTTTTTTCTTTTGTATACAAAACTTTTGATAAGAAGAGCAAACTAAACAAAATCCAACTTGAGAGCCTATTTTTCCTATCAATATGAAGCAGGACAATAATCTAAAGACTGGAGTCACTGGATAATGTTGGTGATTTAAGACTTCAAGGGTTGAGAAAATGAGAAATCCATACAAGTCTCTTAATATTTTCCTTTTCTGTGTTGCAGAGCAAAAAAAATTCATTTAATTGTATTCTAGATTAAGTGTATATGATTTGTGAATAAACCCTCTTTTGTTGAAAATCAAAAGTTTTCTTACACCTATAATCAAACATGATAGTCTTGGAATTAAAAAAAGGTTTAAATATACTGCAGGTCCCTAAATTATGGTAAGGAGCGACAGATAGAACCCAATTTTAGTGTCACTTTGGTGCCACAATAGCTTCTTTTATTGTCACATAGACAAGCCATTTGCCATGTAAGCATCACACTGACGGAGTTATAACTGGGGATGATAACAGGGACCTAATTAAAAAAATTTTAAACTATAAAGACCTCAAAAGAGGAAAAATAATTATAGGGACCTAATTTAAAATTCATCCAAACTATAGGGACATGTAGTACATTTAAACCTTAAAAAAAAACCTACCAATTTCATTCTCATGCAAATTCCTATATCAAATATCTTAAACACCACTATCCCTTACAATTATCCTCTTCTAACAATAAATCAACAGGGATACTCCCATGGAAACAAAAATATTTCATTTCTTCTAACACCATGGCTACTTAAATCCTTGGCAGTCGCAGTGTCATCCTTGGTCAAGAATAAATGTTCTCGTAGTCTATCTCTATGGCTCTGTTTAGATAGCATAGTTTTATGGTTTATTGAAGCTTTTCTATTATTATAAGCGCTTAAATATAAATAAAATTATATTTAAATAAGCTTATGTAAATGACTTATTACCCTCCAAAAAATTATTTTTAACTTAATTTATGAAACTATTTTTTAGAGCTTATAAAAAAAAAGCATTTGTGAAAGCTCATAATAGCTTAATCGGTAATTGCTTTTAAAAAAAAAAATTGGACAAAAATAACCCCAAATGATAGTAAAAATCTACTGAGCCTAATGGCCAATCTCTTCCACTTTTTCGATTATATAGAAGCACTTTTCCAATTGTATATCTAAACACAAAATAACTTAATTTAAAAAAAAAAAAACTTATTGTATAAGAGCTTCTCACATAAGATATTATGTAAACACGTAAATAAGTTATTTACCTAAACACTTAAATAAGTTGTTTACCTAAATGAGCTTAAGGCCCCGTTTGGATAGCATAACTGACAGCTTATTAGAGCTTTTTCTATTGGTATAGGTGCTTTTATGTAAGAAAAATAATGTTTGAATCAGCTTATATAAGTAGCTTATTAATTCTCAAAAAGTGATTTTTAGCTTATTTTATGAAGCTATTTTTTTTGGGCTTCTTAGAAAACCCTCATGCGAAAGCCAATTTAAGTGATGACCGGCGAGCTGTTTTGCAAAGTTATGGAACAATTATATGCTCGTTAGAAATTACATGGAAACCAACCTTTCATCTTCTCCACCTTCAACGCTCTTTGTATCTCCCTCAGACCATCTACTTTCTCTGTATCTCCTAGTGTCTTCCATCAACATTCCATCCATGGCTTCTCCATCTCCATTTGTAGCTTCTGTCGCACCTAGCAGGTAAGGCTTTATGGAGTTTTTAGTTTCATTTGCTATCACTTTCATATATGTTTCTGCTCTTTTTTTTTTCTTCCGCACTTTTTCTTTCATACCCATCTTTTTTGCTATGTTTCTCCATCTCCATTTGTTTTTGCAGATTTTAGTTTCATTTGCTTTCACTTTCATCTCTGTTTCTGCTTTTTTTTTTTTTTTTTTTTTTTTTTTTTGCACTTTTTCTTTCATACCCATCCTTTCTACTTTGTTTCTCTATCTTTGCCGCACTTTGTTTTAAGACTCGTCCATGGTTTATGCTATAATTCATTCACTACTTGTGATAAATGCGATAAATGATAGGTATTAATGTTTATTATATTTGAATACTAAATTTCTTTGCCCTGTCAAAATAAACTCCACAATTAGTGTAAAAACCACAGTAGGTCGCCTGAGGGTGGTGTACATTAGGACATTTATACTCATTACCTTGCTCATCTGCTTATCTTCAAAAATTTATATATTAAAGGATTGGAACCTTGTCCTGATTTATTTTTTCGTCACTTCTACTTTATGTCTGTTCTCATTCCTTTGCAAGTGATTGAAAAGAGAAAGAAAGTAAAGCTGAGAAGAATCTCACAGTTATTTGGCATATATATAGGATGGAATGTCCTTCCAAGAAAGAAAGGGAAGCAAGAAAACTTGGCAGATGATATCTTTCTTGTGTTTCTTGCACTAGTAGGAAAGAAAGGAATTAGGAAACGTCTAAGGGTAATGTAAAATTAAATGTGTTAGATTAAAACAAGCATTTCTAGACATTCTTTCTTTCTTTGGAACTCTGCATGCAATTTCTTGCTCTAATTAGACATTTCTAGACATGCTTTATTCTCTTCATACTCCTTTTCCCCCGTTTTTGGCACTCATGTGCATTGTTGGTAACAGAACCACAGAATGTTGAGATTAATAGTGTTGATAATCTTTTCTCTTTTGTAGCTATTGCATGGATTTCTAACCTTACAAGAAAAAACAAAGTGACATGTAAATGATTTGTTTATGCAATTTGGTGAAAGAATATTTAGTTTACTAGTAAACTTGCTTAAGCTTTTTCTATCTCAAGTTACAGGCAAATGATGATGGGTTTGAACTCTAGTTCAAATGGCATGGCTTATTCTTGGATTAGTAGTGTAGTGTGTGTGAAAGTGATAGATAGAATAGTAGAAAATGAGTAAAAGGATGTTGAGATGGTTGCAAGGTAATATTTGGATTAGAAGTTGATGCTGAATAGTTTTCTGAACTGTTCCCTCCTTTTTTAGCAGTAGAACCTCTCTTGAGACTAAATTTTCTTAATTATTCTAGGACTTGAGCACCTGAGGCATAATAATATTTCTTTTGTAAGAAAGTACCTGAATAATGTTCTATGCTCTCTTGATAGAGGTGAGGGAAAGCCTCTCAAAAGGGAGTATCTCCACACGTGTATCTTAGATACCTGAAAATCTCTGGTTGTATATCTTCTGTTGATGGGATATTGAATTTATACATGACTTATAAACCTGTATGGGGATTGATTTTGAGGTTGACATTTAAAGCGAGAAATGAATAGATTGACAGTTTATACACTTCCACAATATTGCTCAAATATCAATAACTGAATTTTGATTTGTATGCTCATATTCCACCATGTCAATGGATTTTAAAATATGTTTTAGATAGTTTAATATTTTTTTGTTGTTTGCTTCAATTTATTAGTTGGAGCTTTCTTTCACAATCTTGTTTAACTATACAAACAAAAAAATATGTTTGGATCATATAGTGAGAAACTTGGTCGGAGTATAACTCTCAACTACCTTATGTTTCAATATATATAGATATATTTTATTTCTTGATACTTGTAAGCATTAGTCATAATTTTATCCCCTTTTAGATTATTATAATTTTAACATAATGATACAGCTTTTAATATTATGTAATATTAGGTGTTATTAGGTGAAATATGTACACATTCACTGCTGATATTTTGATTAAAGTTGGCATTTCATGTGAAAAAACTGCAAAGTAGGATGCATATAGTGGGCCTCTAATGAGTGAGTTTATCTTGGCAGTTGCCAAACTTGAACATATTGGGTTGACTATAAAATATGTGCAACTTGTAGTAGCTTAGATGACTATAATTGTCTTTCATATCTTGAACATTAATATATCAGGAAATGGTAATATGGTTGCTTTATGTACTTCCAAGATAAATGNCATTCAGGTTAACACGTACGCTTCTTTAGGTTTGTTTTAATTGGCAAACTCTCATGCAACAAGTGCCACATAAAAGGCTTCATCTTGGGCACCATTCTCAGCTTCCACATAGCTTTCCAAACTCTCACATCCTTAACTTCATGAATCAATTCCTGTAAAGCGTTTCTAGTGCCACTTTGTGAAGCACGAACATGGCAGTTTGTTGTCGTGTCTGCGTGTCCAACACTTTGTGGACACGGACATAGCCACAACACATGTACGGATGTGTCCAAATAAAAACAAATATTTTTTTTTGGCTTGGACACGCGGTTGACACAGCTTGCCATTTTTTTCCAATTTTTTTTAGAAAAAATGTATTTTTTTTTTTTTTTGTTATCATGAAGAGGCTAACCTCTCACTTGATGATTATGAGATAAAAAAGTGTTACTAACCTCTCACTTGATGAACCATAAATGGAGGCTATAATTTTTATTGATGATGAAGATAAGAATTATCATGAAGAGGCTATTAAGGCCAATCAACAAGATTAGTAGACTTTAATCTTTTTCTTATATGCAATAAATAAGTTAAGAAAATGATATATTAGAATGAATAGGTGATATCTCTTGACTATTTTTTGTTATGAAGGGATGAATTAGAATGACTTGATAATATCCCTTACAATTGTATTTATTTTAGAAGGGATATTAATATTTCATGCAAGTGGGTTTATGTCCCTTTTTCTAGTGAGAGAATATGATGTAAATGTTCAATCTTTTGATAAAATATGAATCTACTTAGAATTCTATTAGTGTTGTTTGATTAATATATATATACATGTCATGCCGTGTCTTGCATTTTTTATAATTTTTTGTGTCTCGTGTTGTGTCGTGTCGTGTCCTGTATCTGTGTCTGTGCTTCCTAGGTGCCACTTTATAACCAAATTTCACCGTATATGATCTATGAGCACTTAGTCCCCCTACTAACTTATTGCTACCCAAAGAAATTGGGATTTGAAAAACCATATCAACTACTAAATGGTGAAGAGTTTGAGTAATTTGTAAAGCGATAGGAATTCAAACTTTTGTGTTGTCATGTAATCAGGAAAACAAATTTGTTTGAGAATGCTATTCATTGTAAAGAACTTATGTGATTACTTAACTTTTGTTATCTACTTTATTTTGTCATAAAAAATTTCTTCATACATCAATCAATTTTCTTGAGGTGAATTGTTGACTGTTTATTATGTCTTTTCCCCTTTCTTTTTTCTTTTGTATACAAAACTTTTGATAAGAAAAGCAAACTAAACAAAATCCAACTCGAGAGCCTATTTTTCCTATCAATATGAAGCAGGACAATAATCTAAAGACTGGAGTCACTGGATTATGTTGGTGATTTAAGACTTCAAGGGTTGAGAAGATGAGAAATCCATACAAGTCTCTTAATATTTTCCTTTTCTGTGTTGCGGAGCAAAAAAAAATCATTTAATTGTATTCTAGATCAAGTGTATATGATTTGTGAATAAACCCTCTTTTGTTGGCAATCAAAAGTTTTCTTACACCTATAATCAAACATGATAGTCTTGGAATTAAAAAAAAGGTTTAAATATACTGCAGGTCCCTAAATTATGGTAAGGAGCGACAGATAGAACCCAATTTTAGTGTCATTTTGGTGCCATAATAGCTTCTTTTATTGCCACATAGACAAGTCATTTGCCATGTAAGCATCACACTGACGGAGTTATAACTGGGGATGACAACGGACCCAATTAAAAAAATTTTAAACTATAAGGACCCCAAAAGAGAAAAAATAATTATAGGGACCTAATTCAAAATTTATCCAAACTATAAGGACATGTAGTACATTTAAACCTTAAAAAAAACCTACCAAATTCATTCTCATGCAAATTCCTATATCAAATATCTTAAACACCACTATCCCTTACAATTATCCTCTTCTAACAAAAAATCAACAGGGATACTCCCACGGAAACAAAAATATTTCATTTCTTCTAACACCATGGCTACTTAAATCCTTGGCAGTCGCAGAGTCATCCTTGGTCAAGAATAAATGTTCTCGTAGTCTATCTCTATGGCTTTGTTTAGATAGCATAGTTTTATGGTTTATTGAAGCTTTTCTATTATTATAAGTGCTTAAATATAAATAAAATTATATTTAAATAAGCTTATGTAAATGACTTATTACCCTCCAAAAAATTATTTTTAACTTATTTTATGAAACTATATTTTAGAGCTTATAAAAAAAAAAAAAAGCATTTGTGAAAAGCTCATAATAGCTTAATCGGTAATTGCTTTTAAAAAAAAAATTGGACAAAATAACCCCAAAGGATAGTAAAAATTCTACTGAGCCTAATGGCCAATCTCTTCCACTTTTTTAATTATATAGAAGCACTTTTCCAATTGTATATCTAAACACAAAATAACTTAATTTTAAAAAAAAAAAACTTATTGTATAAGAGCTTCTCACATAAGATATTATGTAAACACGTAAATATGTTATTTACCTAAACGCTTAAATAAGTTGTTTACCTAAATGAGCTTAAGGCCCCATTTGGATAGCATAGCTTACAGCTTATTAGAGCTTTTCTATTAGTATAAGTGCTTTTATGTAAGAAAATGATGTTTGGATCAGCTTATATAAGTAGCTTATTAATCCTCAAAAAGTTATTTTTAACTTATTTTATGAAGCTATTTTTTTTGGGCTTCTTAGAAAAGTCTCATGCGAAAGCCAATTTGAGTGATGACTGGCAAGCTGTTTTGCAAAGTTATGGAACAATTATATCCTCGTTATAATTAGAAATTACATGGAAACCAACCTTTCATCTTCTCCACCTTCAACGCTCTTTGTATTTCCCTCAGACCATCTACTTTCTCTGTATCTCCTATTGTCTTCCATCAACATTCCATCCATGGCTTCTCCATCTCCATTTGTAGCTTCTGTCGCACCTAGCAGGTAAGGCTTTATGCAGTTTTTAGTTTCATTTGCTATCACTTTCATATCTGTTTTTGCTCTTTTTTTTTCTTCCGCACTTTTTCTTTCATACCCATCCTTTTTGCTATGTTTCTCCATTTCCATTTGTTTTTGCAGATATTAGTTTTCATTTGCTTTCACTTTCATCTTTGTTTCTGCTTTTTTTTTTTCTTCTTTTGCACTTTTTCTGTCATACCCATCCTTTCTACTCTGTTTCTCCATCTTTGCCGCACTTTGCTTTAAGACTCGTCCATGGTTTCTGCTATAATTCATTCACTACTTGTGATAAATGCGATAAATGATAGGTATTAATGTTTATTATATTTGAATACTAAATTTCTTTGCCTTGTCAAAATAAACTCCACACTCAGTGTAAAAACCACAGTAGGTCGCCTGAGGGTGGTGTACATTAGGACATTTATACTCATTACCTTGCTCATCTGCTTATCTTCAAAAAGTTATATATTAAAGGATTGGAACCTTGTCCTGATTTATTTTTTCGTCACTTCTACTTTATGTGTGTTCTCATTCCTTTGCAAGTGATTGAAAAGAGAAAGAAAGTAAAGCCAAGAAGAATCTTACAGTTATTTGGCATATATATAGGACGGAGTGTCCTTCCAAGAAAGAAAGGGAAGCAAGAAAACTTGGCAGATGATATCTTTCTTGTGTTTCTTACACTAGTAGGAAAGAAATGAATTAGGAAACGTCTAAGGGTAATGTAGAATTAAATGTGTTAGATTAAAACAGACATTTCTAGACATTCTTTCTTTCTTTCTCTGGAACTCTGCATGCAATTTCTTGCTCTAATTAGACATTTCTAGACATGCTTTATTCTTTTCACACTCCTTTTCCCCTGTTTTTGGCACTCATGTGCATTGTTGGTAACAGAACCACAGAATGTTGAGATTAATAGTGTTGATAATCTTTTCTCTTTTGTAGCTATTGCATGGATTTCTAACCTTACAAGAAAAAACAAAGTGACATGTAAATGATTTGTTTATGCAGTTTGGTGAAAGAATATTTAGTTTACTAGTAAACTTGATGAAGCTTTTTCTATCTTAAGTTACAGGCAAATGATGATGGGTTTGAACTCTAGTTCAAATGGCATGGCTTATTCTTGGATTAGTAGTGTAGTGCGTGTGAAAGTGATAGATAGAATAGTAGAAAATGAGTAAAAGGATGTTGAAATGGTTGCAAGGTAATATTTGGATTAGAAGTTGATGCTGAATAGTTTTCTGAACTGTTCCCTCCTTTTTAGCAGTAGAACCTCTCTTGAGACTAAATTTTCTTAATTATTCTGGGACTTGAGCACCTGAGGCATAATAATATTTCTTTTGTAAGTAAGTACCTGAGTAATGTTCTATGCCCTCTTGATAGAGGTGAGGGAAAGCCTCTCAAAAGGGAGTATCTCCACACGTGTATCTTAGATACCTGAAAATCTTTGGTTGTATATCTTCTGTTGATGGGATTATTATTGAATTTATACATGACTTATAAACCTGTATGAGGATTGATTTTAAGGTTGACATTTAAAGCAAGAAATGAATAGATTGACAATTTATACACTTCCACAATATTGCTCAAATATCAATAACTGGATTTTGATTTGTATGCTCATATTCCACCATGTCAGTGGATTTTAAAATATGTTTTAGATAGTTTAATATTTTTTTGCTATTTGCTTCAATATATTAATTGGAGCTTTCTTTCACAATCTTGTTTAACTATACAAACAAAAAATATGTTTGGATCATATAGTGAGAAACTTGGTCAGAGTATAACTCTCAACTACCTTAAGTTTCAATATATATAGATGTATTTTATTTCTTGATACTTGTAAGCATTAATCATAATTTTATCCCCTTTTAGATTATTATAATTTTAACATAATGATACAGCTCTTAATATTATGTAATATTAGGTGTTATTAGGTGAAATACGTACACATTCACTGCTGATATTTTGATTAAAGTTGACATTTCATGTGAAAAAACTGCAAAGTATGATGCATATAGTTGGCCTCTAGTGAGTGGGTTTATCTTGGCGGTTGCCAAACTTGAACATATTGGGTTGACTATAAAATATGTGCAACTTGTAGTAGCTTAGATGACTATAATTGTTTATCATATCTTGAACATTAATATATCAGGAAATGGTAATATGGTTGCTTTATGTACTTCCAAGATAAATGCTATGTCTATTTAGCAGTATGCCCTCTTAAGGCAAATTGATCAAATGAATATAGTTGACAAACCAAATGTTCAGAGCTAACAAGATTGATAGGTTAAGACTTCATTTATCAAAGTTTTTCCAATAACTTATATATGAATATAGAACTAAAATCCCTGCAGTGGCCAACACACATACGGGTAGAATCAAATAGCCTACAATTATTTTAGTTTGCATGGCTTTTGGTTTCAAACATACAACAGATGTGTCTAATACCTTGTATAGGGTCAAAAAGATGGGTGATAATGAAGGGTGACAAGGAGCTTGTTGGTATTCTTAGAGGTTTTGATGTCTATCTTAACATAGTCCTTGAAGATGTTACTGAATAGTAAGACCTTCACTGATTTCTACTATGATTTTATACATGCTTTGACATCATTCGTTCTGGTGTTCTATTATTGGATTTTGTGTGTGATTGGATGTATCTAAATAAAACATATAGTTGTTTGGTAGGACTAAAAGGAACAGATAATGAAGGTTTCAAGTTCAAGTTTTACTGTAATGCATTAGGATTTAGGCAACAGGAAACTCTCAGGTGTGATGCATCTAGAATCGTTAAATACTCTTGAATCTGAAATTTGAAAAGATTAGAATAGAACTCAATTCGTGACTTCTTAAAGATATGAAGTTAGTGTCAATCCTATAGACAAAGCACCAGATTAGTGCTATATGCTGATGTGGCAGGCAATTAGGAATTGGTTAGATAGTTAGATAGATGCCAGCTGAGTAGGATAACTACCATGGCAGCTGTAGACCTTCAGGACAGTTGTAATTTAGTTATACGAGTCCCTAGCCTATCTATATAATGTAAGGTTCTGATCAAAATGAATTAAGAAATCATTTCATCAAATCTAACTTCAGTCTCTCTAAACATTCTTCTCTCTAGTTTTTGGTTTACTTGCTTTCTGCAGAATTCATTTCTTCTTCTTCTTGCATTTATCATTTATGCTAAACTCAACATGGTATCAGAGCTTCATCAATGGTAGAGTGATCATCAATTCATGCCTCACCATTGACGGAAACTTAGAATCCTGTTAGAGAACCTGCATCAAACACCATGACAACACAATCTCCTTCTGTCAATCCCAACCTTTTTACTTTTGGTCAAACACTAACCATCAAACTTGATCGAAGCAATTATCTCATATGGAAAAACCAATTGCTGAATATTGTCATTGCCAATGGCTATGAAGACATCTTGGAGGGCACACGACCATGTCCTCGCCATTTGATAGCAGTAACAGATGCTGCATCTGTAACCACAGGATCAATGATCTTGAATCCAGATTATGTGCTTTGGCAACGCCATAATAGGTTAGTGATGAGTTGGATCTACTCCTCTCTCACTGAGTAGATGATGACTCAAATAATGGCCTACAATTCTGCTTATGAAATATGGAAAGCTCTTCGAGAGAGCTTTGCTTCTGCATAACGAGCAAGAATCATGGAATTATGCTTGCAACTTTAAACAACAAGAAAAGGAAGCTTAAGCATGATGGATTACACACTACGCATTCAACAGATTTGTGATAATCAGCAAGCAATAAGAGAATCTATAAGCTCAGATGATCAAATCATGGTTGTCTTGGCAGGATTAGGTCTTGAATACAATGCAATTGTGGCTTCCATCACATCTCGTCTTGAAATTATTTATGTTGAAGAGTTACAAAGTTATCTGCATACCTTTGAAAGAAGGTTGGAAAGACAAAGATCAATGGATGAACACTCTCTCATCCAGGCAAATGCAGTAATGTTCAATCCTCACAAAGGAAAGAAAAAGCAATGGCAGAACCACAACAACAACAGCTTCAATAATCGCACTTATGGCCAAGAAGGACCTTATGGTGCTCACTTCAACAAGGGCAAGACTACTGTTGGAACTGGTTCTGGAACAAAACCACAATGCCAAATTTGTCTCAAGATTGGCCATGTAGCTGTGGAATGCTGGCATAGGTTTGATAATTCTTTTCAACCTAAGACTTCCAATTCTAATAACTTTTCTCAAAATTCTCAGGATCCTTAAGCACTAATGGCTGGAACATGTCTTCTTGGTGAAACTCCTTGGTTTCTAGATACCGGAGCTACACACCATGTTACCTCTGACTTGAACAATCTCTCTTTGCATAATCCATTTAGTGGTGATGAAAAGGTCACTATAGGCAATGGTAAGGGGTTATCTATTCTGCATACTTGTCACACTTTAATTCCATCATCTAAGGGTTCATTGATGCTCAACAATGTTTTACATGTCCCTAAAATTGCTGCTAATCTTGTTAGTGTGCAAAAGCTGTGTTATGATAACAACACTTATGTGGAGTTCTATCCTTTTTATTTTGCTGTGAAAGACCATAAAACTCAAGCCACTCTTCTGCAAGGAGGCCTTGACAGAGGACTGTATCGTCTCCCACCTACATCTTCATCTCACCCCCTCAAGGGCAAAGGTGTTTCAAGTGTTTAGTTCAAATCCTAATTCTGTAACTGAGTCCATGAGGCTTTGGCACAACAGACTTGACCATCCCTTTCTAGATATTGTCAATAAAGTCATGACTCAATGTAATCTGCCTGTGTTTAGTTTACAAAATAGACCTTTATGTGATTCTTGTCAATTAGCTAAAAGCCACAAACTCCCCTTTGTAAAATCTCAGACTTGAGCTATAAAACCATTTGACTTAGTTCATGCTGATTTATAGGGGTCACCTTCTTGTCTAGCTATAAATGGTGCATGTTACTTTCTGTTATTAATTGATGATTACAACAGATTCTCTTGGTTATACCTACTCCACTAAGAATGAGGCACTAGCCATGTTTCAAAAATTTCAAACTATGGTAAAAAGGCAATTTGACTGTCGAATAAAAGTTGTCCAATCAGACTTTGGTGGTGAATTTCAAGCATTTGCCAAAATGGTTACCAATCTGTGCTTGGTGCACCAGTTTTCTTGTCCACATACCCCTGAGCAGAATGACAAGTTGAAAGAAAGAATCGCTAGGTTGTTGAAGTTGGTTTGTCGATGCTTATCAATGCAGGCATGCCACATTAGTACTAGAGCTTTGCCTTTAAAACTGCCATCTTTCTCACCAACATGTTACCTCATTCTGCCCTTAACTTTCAATCACCATATGCTATTCTCTATAAGAAATGTCCTGACTTTAAACATCTCAGAACCTTTGGTTGCTTATGTTTCCCATATCTATCAAAGCTATCAAACGCCTGCTTCATTACTTGAAAGGCACTGTCCACTTAGGTATTTCACTTAAGCATAGCTCAGACTGTACATTATTGGCCTATGTTGACAGTGACTGGGTTGGTTGCCCTGATGATCGCCGCAGCACCAGTGGGCAAGGTGTCTTCCTTGGCTGCAATTTAGTTTCTTGGTTGTTAGGTAAACAAAAGGTGGTGTCAAGGTCCAGTACAGAAGCTGAGTACAGGGCCCTTGCAAATGCTGCTTCTGAATTACAATGGATTCAATCACTGCTGAAGGAACTCCATGTCTCTCTCTCTCGCCCCCCACTGCTGTTATGTGACAATTTGAGTGCTACCTACTTGGCTGCAAATCCTATACTTCATTCTCGCACAAGACATGTGGAGATTGATTGCTACTTTATCAGAGAGAAGGTGCTTAACAAGTCCTTACTCATTTGCCACATTCCTTCTTCAGATCAAGTGGCTGATGTGTTCACTAAGGCCCTTCCTGCCACCTCCTTCTTACATCTATGTCCCAAACTCACAGTCCTTCCAACTCCCTTGAGTTTGAGGGGGGATGTCAATCCTATAGACAAAGCACTAGATTAGTGTCATANCGTATTCACATTTCAAGGCATGTGGTCTTCTTTGAAACCAGTTTTCCTTTTCAAACTAAACTTGTCCTCACTCCTCCACCATCTTAGTCCATACCAATTTCTACTTCTATTCATGCTTCCGCATCCCTTAATCAACCTGCAGCCACTCCCCCTACCTCCAGTTCCACTTCACCTACTGCTTAAATTTCTTCACCACCACTCTCACCTTTACCACATGTGCCTTCCCTACCTGCTGCCATTGCAGCACCTCTTGAACCAGCTGTGTCTCCCTCACCTTCACCTGCTATTTCTCCTTCAAGAATGGTCACTTGTACCCAAAAATGGCATCTTCAAACCCAAAACATTTATGAGTACCACCTCTTCTGCCTTTGTTGAACCTACTACTTACAAACAGGCTAATAATACTTGGCGGTTAATGCCTTGTCCTCCTCACAAGAACATTGTAGGTTCTCACTGGCTTTACAAGATCAAGTATAAGGCAGATAGGTCCATAGAAAGGTACAAAGCTAGGCTTGTGGCCCAAGGCTATACACAAACACACAGAGATTACTATTTTGAAACATTCTGCCCTGTGGTCAAGCCCTCCACCATTCGCATTATGCTAACACTTGCCATCTCCAAAGGCTGGTTCATCAAACAACTTGATGTTAACAATGCCTTCTTAAATGGTGACTTGGAAGAAAAGGTGTACATGAAACAACCTCAAGGGTTTGAGCATCCTCAGTTTCCCAACCATGTCTGCCATCTCAGAAAGGCCCTTTATGGATTGAAACAAGCTCCACGTGTCTGGTTCAATAAACTTAGGTCAGCTTTACTGCATTGGGGCTTCACCTGCACTATCTCAGATAATTCTCTCTTTGTATATCACACTGCTCATGCTGTCATTTTTCTCTTAGTCTATGTTGATGATATCATTGTCACTAGCTCAAGTGTTACCTTGATTAATCATCTTATTTCTACTCTTCATTCACAATTTGCATTAAAAGATCTTGGCAAACTCAACTACTACTTGGGTGTTCAAGCTACTTGGTCATCCATTGGAGTCCATTTGTCTCAGTCCAAATATATTCATGACCTTCTGCATAAGACTAGTCTCTTTGTCCAAACCTCTGGCTACACCAATGGTGAGCTCTCAAGTTCTTTCTGCTACTCAAGGGACTCATCTCATTAACCCTACTGCATACATGAGCATTGTAGGTACTCTTCAATATTGTACCATCACAAGACCTAATATCTCCTACTCTGTTAATAGGCTCTGTCAATTCATGAGCTCACCTACTGATGAGCATTTTAAAGCTGTCAAACACCTGCTTTGTTACTTGAAAGGTACTATCCACTTTGGTATTTCACTTAAGCATAGCTCAGACTATACATTATTGGCCTATGCTGATAGTGACTAGGCTGGTTGCCCTGATGATCACCGCAGCACCAGTCGGCATGGTGTCTTCCTTGGCTGCAATTTAGTTTCTTGGTGTTTAGGCAAACAAAAGGTGGTGTCAAGGTCCAGTACAGAAGCTAAGTACAGGGCCCTTGCAAATGCTGCTTCTGAATTACAATGGATTCAATCACTGCTGAAGGAACTCTATGTCTCTCTCTCTCGCCCTCTACTGCTGTTATGTGACAATTTGAGTGCTACCTACTTGGCTGCAAATCCTATACTTCATTCTCGCACAAGACATGTGGAGATTGATTGCTACTTTATCAGAGAGAAGGTGCTCAACAAGTCCTTACTCATTCGCCACATTCCTTCTTCAGATCAAGTGGCTGATGTGTTTATTGAGGCCCTTCCTGCCACCTCCTTCTTACATCTACGTCCCAAACTCACAGTCCTTCCAAGTCCCTTGAGTTTGAGGGGGGATGTCAATCCTATAGACAAAGCACTAGATTAGTGTCATATGCTAATGTGGCAGGCAGTTAGGAATTAGTTAGATAGTTAGATAGATGCCAGCTGAGTAGGATAACTACCATGACAGCTGTAGACCTTTAGGACAACTGTAATTCAGTTATACGAGTCCCTAACCTATCTATATAATGTAAGGTTCTCATCAGAATGAATTACGAAATCATTTCATCAAATCTGACTTCAGTCTCTCTAAACATTCTTCTCTCTAGTTTCTGGTTTACTTGTTTTCTGCAGAATTCATTTCTTCTTCTTCTTGCATTTATCACTTCTGCTAAACTCAACAGTTAGATCTAAAGCAATATTTTGTTTTACCCCTTTTGTTCTTTCAACATTTTGTTTCCTTGAATTTTGCTAGGGAGCCAGTTATTTATATTGACTTGTTTATTTATATGTATTAGAATGACTCCAAAAATTCATCCTAAGCAAGCTGATGGAAGTGGAAAAACTAGTGGTAGTGAAAAAAAGATTAAAGGTTGATTGGAATGAAAAAAAACACTGTTGTATTTGTGAAAATATGTGTTGAGGAGGTGCATGCTAGAAATAGACCTCACACACATTTTAATAAAGCGAGTTTGGAAAACTTGAAGGAAAAATTTCTTAAGGCCACATGATTGCCTTATGAATACAAGCAATTAAAAAACAAATGGGAAACAATGAAAAAGGAGTGGGGATTGTGGGTAAAACTTATTGGAAAGGAGACGGGCATTGGTTGGGATCCTGTTAAAAAGACAGTTAAAGCAGATGATGCTTGGTGAGAAGCTAAGATTCAGGTATGTGAAAGTTGGTAATAAATTTTTTATATATTAATTTTAAATTATAATTATAGAGGCTCTTAATTAATTTTTAACCTTTTCACATGCAATTCCTGATGTGGATAAATTTAGGGAGGAGGGTCCAAAATACCTAAATGAAATGAAAATTCTTTTTAAGGATATTGTAGCTACTGGTTGTAGAGCTTAGGCACCATCTCAAGATCCAATTGAAGGAGAAGAAGGTGATAGAAACGAAAAATGTGATAGAAATGAGGGAGGAAACATGAATATACCTATTGAACAAAATGTTTACATTGAATATTTAGGTGATGAAGAGGGAGCACAAGATGGGTCCGATGAAGGAGGCATGGATAAGTTGAATATTGAACCAGGGCCTTCTAGGGTCATAAAGGAAAAAGAAAAAAAGGGTGGGAAGAGTGAAAAGAGATCCGGGGCAGCTCAACTTTCAGCTCAATTGACACGTATGATTGATGGCTTTGAGGCACAAAATGCTATTGAAGTTTCTCGTCAAAATAAAGAACATGGCATATCAACTTGTTTGGCTATGCTTAAGAAATTGCTAGGGCTAGAGGTTGGTAGTNGCTATTATGGTAGCTTGCCATAGAGCTAAGTTGGGCTAATTATATACCAGTCCGATTAAATTTGAGCCAGCCCGGCCCAGCCCAAAAATGGTCTTGGCCCAATTGAGCCAGACCAGACCAGCCCATTTGCTAGCTCTAAATCCTGCCATAGGTGACCCCAAAGAGCATAGGCATGTGCGGTGCCCGTTTTCTTCCCCTTTTTAACTGCGTAGACTGCCCAAATCTGATTTACAACTTATACACTTCAAAAGAACTAGGGTTGACTCTAGGTGAGGAGAGTCCACGGCAAGGGAGCCTGAGGAGCAAGAGAATAATCAAGATAGGCGTATGAGAATAAGGGGAGACCCCAATTATGAAGGTACCATGAAAAATAACCCCCCATGTTTTTAGAACACATTGTGTGTAGAAATACCATGTCAAATTGTAAACCGGAATGAATTATATTTTCCTCAAAGCAGATGACCTCACATCAGAGAAAATCACAGTAATCAGAACAATAACATGTAATGTGCAACAGTCTAATCATTTAGTGCATAAAAAATTATCCAACTACACAAAGTGCAAATGTTAATCAGCATCTCAACATTAATGGTTCAAAACTAAAGTGATTACTTAATCAGCATACAAGTGAAAGCTATTTTATATACATATAGTTCACACTTAGGCCCCTTCTGGCTGTAGAAAGGGGTTTGCAATCTCATCTGTACCATCAGTTGGGGACACAAGCATGACAGCAGTTCCCCTACAAACCTGCACGGCAACAAAAGCAGTAAAGTCACCAGGGTAATAATATATTCACGGGTGTTCCCAAAGTTAAGGCCAAAAAGGAAAATGGACATATATGAGCCTGAGCATCAAACTGCCATTAAAAACCCATAGAAAAGATAATAAGATGCAAGATTACTATGCAACATGGTATTTACACTCTCCAAGGGTAAGGCTCTGGTGGACGGCATCCCAAAGGTGCCTAATCAAACGATTCAGGCTTGGGGATTTATGTATGAAAAAAGAGTATACCCTACCTGGCTACCTCGATTTCATCAATGATCAATCATTTTGATGGAAAATTCCATCATAGTTTGGTCATCCAAGACACCAAAAAGTAATTTCGGGTTCTAACTTAACCTTTACCCCCAATAATGCTTCATATACAAATTAATGAATTATCCATCTGTTTCATCCAACAAATAATTTCCCCTTTTCATCTACTCTCATCCATACCAACTTCTTGATAAGTTAGCTTATTAATTGGACTAGACACATGACATATCTATGTGACAAATGACTTACCCCTTTTCATCCTTTTTACATAAAATCATTTGACTAACAAAAAAGATCCAGCAGGTTTCAGATAAATGGTCTATACATACGCACATATTAATTTTCAGCATAGATAAGCAAGTATTTATCAGCCAGAATATCTAAGCTTGGCAATCATGCAATGCGAATTATGTTAAATTTTACACAAAAATTGATGACATAGAAGAAACTTACAATTAAGCCAAGACGTCTGGTCTGATCAGTAGTTTTCAATGGATCATCAGCATCTACAGCAGAAGAGGGAAAAAAAAAGATAATGTAAATTGCCATGGTGAATGGTAGATATTTTTCATTAATATGCAAAGATGTTATTTCACTTTTAAAAATTTAATTATTCAACTTTTTCTGTCAAGAACTTGAGAATTCTGATCCAAGTCCTTGCAAAGGGGCACTACTAACACCAATCACAGGCATAGAGACAGTTCCCTAGGTATATTAACTAGTATAGTCTTATGTATGCAAGTGAAAGTTATATGCATTATTAATATGTCACAATATTTTAGGCTTATTTAGCCATTTATTGAACTACTGCACCCGATATTATTTGCTATCATACCAAAATAAAAACAAATGCTGTATCACATTATTTTATATGAAAGGCTTAGCATGTGTGCAACTTTGTATAAAGATATTAGCATTTTAAAAATTTTCAACAAACAAGAAAGAGCACAGTAAACTCCTATGATTTAGAATAGTATGAATCTAATTGTGGCAGCAGTGGTAAAATGATGCTAAAGCATGGCATTCTAGCTCTTTATAAATTTACACCTTTGTTCTCATGAGTCAGCAGAAGTCCCATCTCTTTTCTTTACATTTTTTTTGTTGATATTTTGGGAGATAGGAAAATCTGTGTCCCTGTCTCTTTTTTTGAAGTACATCAGAAAAGCTGCAACATGGATCCTATATGGATCTAATCAAGCAGCTTCATGATACAAAGAAGACAAATCATATACCTAAATTGTGTCGGGATTTAATCCTTACTAAGGTAATAAATTTAGTAATCAACAAAGTTAAAATGAATTTTCCAATTCTTTACCCCCTCTCGCCAAAAGAAAAGGATTGTATTAAGCACATTGTAGGAAATTTCTATCAGAACGATCTAAATGTTGCATTTATGAAGTCCTGAATATCACAATGAAGTAATCACTACTAAACTATATATACTATAATTAAATTGCTAAAGAGAAAAACAAGGCGTTGGTATTATGTACCTCTTAGAAACTCTACAGCTTCATCTAGGACAAGGTTAAGTAACTGATCATACCCTTTCAGAGTCCCTGTCACTGTAATCCAACAAAATAAAATATAATGAAAATATATAGAAGAATTTACTATCGTTATGGTCCACAAAAGAAGCATTGATTCTCAACTGAGTCTTTGAATGTTTAATTTATCAGCTGAATACTTGTAATTTATATTCAAATGAATTTTTTCCTTTGCCTATCATTTTTAACAACAAAATCAATTGAAGAAGATGATGAAATTGATATGATTAAAAACTATGGAAATTAATGTATCTAAAAAAAAAAATAAACTATGGAAATTAGATTTATAGATTGAAATATTCATGACCTAAAATTGAGAATAAATTCCATCCTTCTGGAACTGAAATAAAAATTTATTACAAAAGACAAGAAAATCAATACATATACCATTCTGCATTGGCATCTCATTCAACCAAATGATCCACATAAAGCTTGTTCCATGTTATTGGGTAGCATCATTAATTATTCTTTTAATTTGTAATTGATGTTGATTTTAGAGTATTTTAGTTGATAAGAAAGAGAGGAAACTTGAAAATAAAACAAGTTAGCAAGTTATGCTAAAATTCAATATTGATAAATAATGTTCCTTTCTAGTGACTATGAACCCAAATGATAGAAGATTAGCACAAAAACTTCCACTCAAAGAATTAAGCCTTGTTGAAATCCAAATTTCAAAAACTGTAATGCATTTTTCTTGCAGCAGTCACAATCTAAGAACCATAATCAAGCTTTTAAAACTTCAACTGTACTCGTATTTGAAACATATGAGCATTCATGCTTCACAGACTATGTTCACTTGTTTAGTCAGTTGAAGCATGAAAGTTTAGCTTATATCTGTTCACATATTGACTAGCCTATTCGTTCAGATGTTTATTTGTTTAGTCAACTCGTATTTGAAGCTTACGAGCATTCATGCTTCACAGAATATTTTACTTGTTTAGTCAGTTGAAGCACGAAAGTTTAGTTTATATCTGTCCACATATTGACTAGCCTATTCGTTCAGATGTTTACTCGTTTGGTCAACTCGTATTTGAAGCTTATGAGCATTCATGCTTCACAGAATATGTTTACTTGTTTTAGTCAGTTGAAGTATGAAAGTTTAGCTTAAATCTGTCCAGATATTGACTAGCCTATTCGTTCAGATGTTTGTACATTAAAGATACAAGAAATTTGAGTAACCTGCTAACCTTGTCTACCACCAGTCAGCTTGACTTGAACACCTTTATCCACAAACTTTGCCAGGTCCAGAACCGTTTCTTTTCTGCCCGACTGATTAAATGATAAAACCAAAGAGGAACAGAAAAAATAAATGTACTGCAAATTTGATTTCCATTGATGACTACGAACATATATTACAAGGTAATCTAGAACAAAATAAAATTTTTACATTATTTTTTTGAGTCTATCTGATGGAGTACTATGGAACAGGACTAATGGATCAAGGGAAAGGAATATTAGGAGTTTATCATAAGCAGAGTAGTTATTATTATGTTAGCCGACTATGCTATTCTAATAATAAATTAGGAATTTTATTAAAATTTATATTACTTTGGTATTAAGTAAGGCTTAGTTGGGTTTGCGTTTTTAAGGATTACTAGCTACTGAGAGCACTCAATCTATGTTAGCCGACTATGCTATTCTAATAATAAATTAGGGATTTTATTAAAATTTATATTACTTTGGCATTAAGTAAGGATTAGTTGGGTTTGCGTTTTTAAGGATTACTAGCTACTGAGAGCACTCAATCTATGTTTTCGCATTGAAATTGCTACTGGGTGATTCTTACTATCTTCTCCTTCTTTTCCCCCTTTTGTCCTACACCACTATCAGTATTTCCTTTTATTGTTGACTTCAAGTTAGCTGCAGACGGAAATGTGACCAATTCAGTTGTAAAGAAACTTACCATTTCTCAATTGGGGTTAGCTGGTTGTCAAACTTGTGAGTTTGCTTGAACTTGTGGAACGCCTGTAAAGATGAAACGGTTCAATCTTAGAACATAGTTTATAAATAAATGTATCTACACATAGACCTATAAAGCATAAAAAAAAATAGAGGAGAAAGAAACTAAGTAGCATACCCGCTACCCACAATTGATTATTAGAGATACTTAATAATAGTCAAAATCAGTCAAGAAACACAGATGCAAATACTGAAATCATCGACTAAAAGGACCTTTAACTGCATAAAATTCTATCATAAAAAAGCAAATCAGAACACTAAAAACTAGAGAATGAAACTAACTGAAACCTAGGGCATACACAGAAAAATTCGAGTTCCAGAATGCTACAGAACCAGCTAAATTATTCTAATTTCTAGGGCATAAAGAGAGAGAGAGAGAGAGAGAGAGAGAGAGAGAGAGAGAGAGAGATTCAACTTCCATGCCATGGTTAGCATCTGAAAGAGTAGAAAAAATATTACCTCCTAATCCCAAGTAAGCTAGCTGAACTCCTAATCACTTGCTTTAGAAGTGTGAGGGAGCTGAGAGCCTAAGAGTGAGAAGAGGAGCACTTGTGCCTTCTCTGCGCAGAAACCGAAGCCTTTGGGTCTTCTCTGATTCTACCTCCACAGTGAAGACGGGGGAAAATGTAGAAGGCAGAGAAAGAGGGGAAAAGCTTTGGGTTTTAGGTCAAGATTAGGCTTTTTTTTTTTGAGGTTACAAGTTAGGCCTGTATGAAAAGAGAACAAAGAAGAAAACTTGGGCCTTTGAAAGACCCATAATTTGTGGTCTGAAATGGCCCATGCTATTGGGCTAATAAAAGAGCAGTGATAGTCTCGGTTCTGAGCACTAAAAAACATCGAAGTGATCAAATTCTTCAAGTTCCAACCCATCCCAAATTGGGGATAAAATTCTTCAAATTCTTCAAGTGTTTCTTTCAGATTACACGAGCATTCACATAAATATGTTTTCTTTTCTATTCTTTTTTTTTTTTGGGTACTTTTGGTTACTCAATTTAAATACATAATTCATAAATTTTAAAGAATTTAAATATTACTTAATTACAAATTGATTGATTTTTTTATTTTATTTTTATTTTTTTATTCACATCTCTACTCTCTACTCTCCTATATTTTAGCTAAAAAAATTTAATTTTAGGTGGACGTTAACATATTTTCCTTTTTAAGTGGAGAATAACCCTACTTCTTACTTGCAAAGATTTCGAATACCTGAATAACTTAATATATGCTAGAATAATTAATTTTTTGTAAATTTTAAAAATAGAATGAAACATATTTAAAATCTTTTAAATTTTTTTTTGATTATATTCAACTTAAATTTTATTAATTATTTTAATATTTTAATAACATTAAATAACTTATTTTTTAAAATTTTTGTAATGATGTCAAAATTGTACTACAAAATCTATTAGAACCTACCAAATCTGAGGAGATATTGCTTACCATTCATCTTAATTTTATCTATCTAATGATAAAAAAAGAACCTCCTTGACTGAATTGTTCCACCCGGTCCCATCTTGCAAAGCTACACACTCCACTCCAATCCAAATTTGCGAAAGCAAAGAGAATAATATTATCGTATTGGATCTGACGTGGCCTTCAACTGTCTCATTGGGTACATCCCCGTTTCCAATCCACGTCATGATACACCAAGTCGTCTACAGAAAAAACACCAACTTCTGTTTCACTTGTTCAGAATCAGCAGCAGAGCTGCCGAGGCCAGCTTCTCCATTTCTTCCCAACCCCAACACTCACACACACTCTCTCATCGTCATGGCTCTAACAAACGCTTTCCTCTCTTCTTCTTTCTCCGTCCATGGAAGCAGGGCTTCCGATCTCGTCTTCATTCCTGATCTCTCTCCCTCCGAAACTCTCAAGATTTCCACACTCGGCTTCAATCTTCACCGCTTTGGACACACAGTCTCGAGGAACAAGTAAGAATCGCTTTCTTTCTTTTGCTGTTTGTTTGGTTGTCTAGAAAATCTTGAAATGATCCAAGGCTTAGCCTACAGTTTTTGCGGAATTTCCGTTTTGACCGTGAATCGGAATGCAAACAAATGCTGTCTAATTGTGCATGATTGGAACACGAGGCATGGATTTGATTGTTGTTTTCTTTTGTCTTCTGTGTGGAATTAAAGCAAGTAGAATGAAATAGCGCGAGATTTTTTTATTTTACTTTTTCCAATTTAATTTATTACAGCTTGTTAGGACAGATAAAGGGAATTTTCCTTCTATTTTCTGCTAGAAACCTGACCTGATTCCATTCTTTTTGACTTGAAGCACAATCACTGATGATACTCATTCATTTCGTTGTTATAAAGTGAAAAATGAATGGGCTGGTCTGCATGAGTCAAAATTATATTTACTTACAAGTTACAATCCATGGGGTGGCAAATACTCATCCCAAACAGCTAGGTTGATCTGTGGAATGAGAATGACCTTTGGAATATTTTTGGGACCACGTTCTTGTGATATTTAATTAATTAAGAGTNTTATTACAGCTTGTTAGGACAGATAAAGGGAATTTTCCTTCTATTTTCTGCTAGAAAACTGACCTGATTCCATTCTTTTTGACTTGAAGCACAATCACTGATGATACTCATTCATTTCGTTGTTATAAAGTGAAAAATGAATGGGCTGGTCTGCATGAGTCAAAATTATATTTACTTACAAGTTACAATCCATGGGGTGGCAAATACTCATCCCAAACAGCTAGGTTGATCTGTGGAATGAGAATGACCTTTGGAATATTTTTGGGACCACGTTCTTGTGATATTTAATTAATTAAGAGTCTTAGACAATGAACTGTGAAAGCAGGATTGGTTGAGGCTAAAGTTGTAGTTGAGCAATTTGTTATCTTCAATTTTCTTTCAAATGGTTTAGACGATTTACTTGTAACTACTTGTGTTCTTCATTGAATGTCATATTTCTACTCTGGTTACTGACTGTGTGATGCTTAGGCCTTACAGTTGTTAATACTTGCTGCACATGACTTGAACTTGAATAATTTCTCTAGTGGAGTCATTGTGATGGATCTATATTGTATTTCTCTTAATACTGGTCTAAATGTCATGCAGGATTCTGTATGCATCTGCCTATGATATGAATGCAGTTGGTTCAGCCTCATTGGTCAGTGATGTGTTTCTTGCCACCATTATTATTTATGACTGTTAGAGGAGAAATGATAATAATGATATTCTACACAGGTGATAACCTTCGGAATAGATAATGATAAAGGTTAACTTTACTCAAGGAAAACGGTATCTGATATCCTTTATCCTCAGACAATCACTTCTGTTTGTAATTATGAATGTCAGAAATAAGAGTAATAAATATAGTTTTATGAGTTAGGAGCTCTTTTATTTGCTGCCTAGAAATATTTGAAATTTGAAATATAATAATATCCCTATTGTCAGCTGGCAAACTGCAAAATTGTTCTGAAAAAAGTATCTTTTAGATGGAACTACTTGGTGATCAGTGCCTGCATGGATGATGGAGATTGCTGTATTCATGTGATGTATCAGATAGAAACTGTGACTTTTTCTTAATCTCTTATCACCCTTTAAGCCAAAATCAGGGTGTAAGAAATGGAGAATGGATCTTGGTCTTGAACTAAGGGATAATAATACAGGGAGGATTTATCAAAATCAGGGTGTAACAGCTACTATGATCTTGATGATAGATGGATTAGTAGTTGACACAGAAAGTGCCTTGTGTAGCTTCCTAATAGGGTGCTTTAATTGTTGCCTTATCCTATCTAGATGAAAAGATGGGGAGAAGACAGTAGGTCAGAAGTTTTCGTAATTCTTGGACGGCCTAGTATAAATAGTTAGAAAATCAATTTAATTGATTTAGTTGTTGGCGTATAAGTTCTTTTATATGTTTCCTTAGTTTGTTGACTGTAATATATTTAAAGCAAGGTAGAAAACTAGGGAAAGTATTCACATGCAAGCAGCCTTTGCTATATTAAATGTTGCTCTACTATTATTCCAACTTTCCAGCTACTAACTGGTTTTCTGTTGCCTGATTGTCTTACTAAGATTTGTTTCCAGCTATCAATTTTGGCTCTTTCTTTTTCCCATGCTACCAGCTACATGTGGTGGAATTTGTTTATTCTTTTGGGAACTATAGACTGACTACTCCAACTTCTTGAGGTTGTTCTTTGTCGTTAGTTGCATATGCATAGCACAGTAAAGGGAAGAATGAAAATCTGCTTACCTGGGGCTGGTAGCATTCAAATTTTCTGATCAATCTGTGGATGTCTTCATCCTATGTACACAAGTGTCTTACCCTTGGCATTATTTGATGCCTTTCTATATATGATAAAAGCCTTTGAAATTATTTGATATTTAAGCATGACATTTTCTTAAACATTAAGTGTTATTTTGGCCCATCTTCTGGATAGTTTTTAGATAGTAAATGATATCTGATGCATCTAGTGGTGGAAGAAGGCCTAGAAGTTTCGTTTGAGTCCTTGAGGAACCATGACTGAAATCATGCGGCTCCTTTTGGCATGGATATTTTTCAAACCTATGACAATGTCCAAGGGAAATGAAGATAAAGTCTTGCTTGGTGTGGAGAATTGCTGCATGAATATCTTTCTTTCTCTTCCAATTTTCAATCCTTCAGTCAATTGACCTTTTTCAGTACAATTGATGATCGTGTTTTAATTTATTGCTTTATCTCATAAAACTTAATGTGTCTTTGAGAATGTGATGCAAATGTCTACAGGATATCTTTGTTTTATTTATTGTTGGTCTTACTGCAGTACTATACAACTACCAAGTATTTTTGTTAAACATCTGATTCTGATCCTTTTCATATAAGGGCATTATATGCTTTTATGCACACATGTTACCATAACATTTAATTGGTTAATTCTTGCAGAAATCCAGTGAAGATCCTGATAGTGTTCCTATGCCAATTGTTCTGATAGATCAAGATTCAGATTCGGACGCAACAATTGTGCAACTTAGCTTTGGTGATCGCCTTGGAGCTCTTCTTGATACGGTGATGTAGCTCTTGGAGACTTAAGAGTGTTAAGTCTCTATAACATTGCAATCTGATAGGATCACATAATGTTCTTAATGGGGCATCCTTGAGGTGTGATTCTGCAATTACATAGATGCCCAAGCTATCTGATGGTTAGAGAAGATTTATCTTCGGATTAATTCTACCGTTATGGCCATACAACATCAGAAAAGTTTTGGTCTAAGATACAGTGCACTGTGAACTTCATACTAACTTAGCTTATCAGTTTGTATTTCTATATATATGTTTTAAGTTTATCAGGCTAAGGATAATCTTTAAAGTTTCATTGGTTGTGGCATTTGGGATATAATTACACGCCCTTGGGTTTAACTCTGTTCACTTGAGTAAATAAGTCTAGATAATATCATTTTGTTATGAAGGTCCTAAGGTTTGTTTTACAAGTCTTGAGTTCTTTTAAAACGAGCACATCTAAATGAATAGAGTTGCATTGATGATAGCTTCATGTTGTCTATTTAGCGGTTATGTTCTCCTTCTCCTATCCTCCCCCTCTTAGTGTTATGGTGCTCTCTGAGAAGAGGCTCCAATTTTCTTTATTTCATGAACTAAAGTTCACCTAAAACTGTAGGCCAGTCTTCTTTATAATGGGTTATGACTTATCTAATTTACCGTTTAGGAAAAAGAAAAAGAAAAGAATTATAATGAAGGTGGGAAGCTTGACAATAACCAATTTATATGAGATTTTGATGGAGTATAACATGCTTGGGTTATCAAATCATTATTTTTGTCATGATACTGAAGGGCATCATTCTATGATTACAATATATCAGATTTTATTATAGATTTGAGCTCATTTCTTTGTCTACATCATTTTAGAAGTATTACTAACTGATAATTTACTTTCTTATGTTCATGTCAAGGCAGATAAAAGCATTGAAAGATTTGGGATTGGCAGTATCAAAGGGAACTGTTTCCACTGAGGGATCAATTAAGCAAACAAAATTTTTCATTACAGAATTGTTAGTATACATTTCTTTCATATTTGGGCATTGTTATCTCTAATGATATTCTGGGTGGAAACTTGGAAGCACAAAACTGAAAGTGTTTTCTGGTTTTATGGAGTTGTGGGATGGTTATTACAATCATTATTTAATTATAATTATCATGAGCATCATTATTTACATTATCTAACTTCATTAATTTATTTATTCCATTCCCCACTTATGCAATATAGTTCACTATTTAATGATCATTGTAATTAATCAATAGAAATACTCAGAAATATTTCTCTTGGCTCACCAAAATATTCCTTTCTGTGTGTTCCAAAAATTATGATGTTGACTTTTCATGGTTTGCATCAACATTGCCCCTTCAGGATGCTGATCATAATTATTCATTTAAGGCTGGTTTTAGAATTAGTCTGTAGTGAGGTCATTTTTATATTCACTTGAATCATTAACTGAATCAGTGTTCAATATTAGAATCTTATGTGACAGTGAAGATTTCGCAAATGGGTAATGGGCTTGCAAGGACCAATTAAATCTTTCTAAGGAACTACAGTAGGAATGCTAGTGCACATTAAGAATGAACTTCTCAATTGTTTGTGTGGTTGATGAACCTCTTTATTTAGCATATGCATCATTGTGAATCTTGAAGTCAATACAGTGGCTAGACATAGGATAACATATGAGCTTCTCTGAGAAATTTTAATCCACATGCAGAAGCCTGTTTTTTTCTTTTTGTTTTGTTTGCATCTGTTATTAGAAGTAGACAAAATGCTTTATATTTTCTTTGTAGCAGACAAAAGTGTAAATTTTAGTTAATATTGCTGAAACATGAGTTCAACATCTTTCTCTGTTGGGCAGCCTTACTGCAATGTTTTTATGTTTCTCTGTTGTTTTACTTTTTTCTTTTTCTGCTGAGGAGGATATCTTATCCTCCTCTACTCTTGAACTTCTTCCTTCCTTATCTTAATGAAATTCTTCTTTTATCCAAAAAGACAATCTTTCTGTTGGTATTTCCAAGCATCTTGAATATCTAATTAGTTTTTGATACACTGCTAAATTAATACATTTAGCATTTGAGGACTGCTTCTGATTGTCCTTTTGTCACAGAGACACTGGACGCAAAGTTGAAGATCCTGATATGTTGGAGAGAATTCGACTTACCATTATTAACAATCTTTTGAAATATCATCCTGTAAGTATGCTTAATAGATACTTACCTCTGAAGTTCTTCTCTGTTGTATGTAAATACGAGAAGTTTTCTGATGAGGGCAATCTTTAGAAGCACAGTTTGCCTTTCTTACAAGTATTACATATTTTTTATAGGAGTCCAGTGTGCAGCTAGCTATGGGTGAGGTATTTGGAATAAAAGCTCCAGAAAGGAAGGTGACATATTACCCTTCCAGTCTTGCCTTTTCTTTCTGTATCCTAACTTGAGTTGACATTACTTTTCCGAGAGATTACTGCTTTTGCTTTGGAGCGAATGTTTTAGGAAAAGTTTTCTTGTTTATTTGGTGGTCCAGAGCCTTCTCTGTCTGGCTGAAGGCTTATGTCTTAACTTTGTGACATCATGTTTTGTTAATTTATACATCTCTCTTAGCATTTCTTTTCCCAATTGTTGGTTTTGCCCACCAATCCTGGTTTTGCTGATGAAAACCATTCTCTAAAAGGTAATTAGAATGTTCTCATTATTCATTGTCAGGTTGCAGGAAATTTTTTTTTTTTTTTTTTTTTTTTTTTTTTTTTTTTTTTTTTTTTTTTTTTTNTTTTTCGTTTAGTAGTTTGGTGATATTTTTGTTAAAAAAAGTTTTGTAGATATACCTCCAAATTTTGTCATTCTGGTATTACCTACCTTCAGATTTTAACCTGTTAGAAATTTGGAACTTTTGACATGGACAGGCACCTGTTGTGCCTGTGCTGTTGCATGACTTTCTATTTGTGAGAATGAACACATTGGAAACAACTTCAGTTGTCTCTGCTGTTATGTTGTCAGAGAGACCACCTGCTTGCCAAATATGGAAGTTTAGTAACAGGATGAAAAAGAGTTATGAGATTATTTTATTACCTAGGGTATGAAATAATGTGAAAGAAAGATGATGCAGATTTTCTTCTAAGACAGGCAGCCACTATGGTTTTGCCTACATTTGCTCTTTTTCCTCATACGTTTCTCTATGTTCAACTTCTTAGCATTTTTTCCTAAAGAACTACATTGAAAATGCTTCTTTAATATGCTTGCCTGTAGGAAAGTATTACGTTTCTGTAAGTGCCTTCTTCATTTGTCATGTAGTGTATGGATTGGACCATCTCTTCTTATAGGTCCAGTGGTTAGTCTTGCAAAAATTAACTTTAATTTATTGTTTTATGCAGCTTGATGTTGATATTGCAACTCATGTGCAAGTCAAGGAAGATGGACCCAAGAGGAGGTTTGCAGTGCAGTTTATGATTAAGTTTTTTGTGTTATCTATTACCTACTTTTCTTGGACACTGAATGATTTGCATAATTAGCATCCCCTGCTTGCACTAGATGCTTGATATCATCTAATGCATTTCAATTCAATATTTTTCAGCTTGCTATATATAGAGACAGCAGACAGGCCAGGATTGTTGGTTGAAATCATTGAAGTTATTGCAGATATCAACATTGACGTTGAATCAGCAGAGATTGATACTGAAGTAGAGCCCCTCTCTCTCTCTCTCTCTCTCTCTCAGCTTCTTTTACTTTAGAATCTATTTTACTGACTTTTTTGTTTTCAGGGTTTGGTTGCTAAGGATAAGTTTCATGTCAGCTATGGGGGGGCAGCATTAAGCAGTTCAATGTCTCAGGTAACTTTTTGGCTCTGTTCCTTTTACTTCTGTAGAACTAATGTAGCAAGCACTTATTTATCTGATTATCATGTTGATTTCATATAAGTCGAGTTGCCTTCTAATCGATACCAAGTCATTCTGTGAGATTAATTGCATAACTTAAATGGCTCATATCCACAACACAAACTCTGTATTTTTGAATAAGCAGGTTCTAGTGAACTGTCTGCGTTACTACCTCCGGAGGCCAGAGACGGATATTGATAGTTACTGAGTACACCAGGAGCAGGAGGAATCTCTCTTTAGTTGTAAAATAAGCCAATGTAATGGTTCTTGTACCAAGTCACCAATGAGCTCAAGATCATCTGCCAGTCATACATCGAAGAATCTCATATTTAGGGGGCATACTATTGTGTGGTTGCTAATGGAACATATACTTGTAACATCCATTCATCCTTAAGCCTAGACTTGAAAGTGAAAAATTAAAACCTTTGAATTATTACCCCCAATATTTATGATATGGTTTTATTCTGCTTCATACGATTCTATTTTCTCATTTTTCTCTCTTTTATTTAGTTTTTCATTGTCTTGTGTGTGTCTAGACCTGAATTTTCTTTTTGACGTTACTAAAAGTACTCTAGGGAGAAGAATGTTTGACTGATTTTTTCTTTTTAGTTTTTTGTTTAATTTGCACAAGAAAATTTGAATCATGGCACAGGCAGTGGTTAATCCAGGGATGGAAGATATATTTCAATCAATAATGCTATTTTCATTTTCACCTCTTATTTCTATCATTGATCTAGCATAAAAAATTGATGGATATAAATGATATTTAAATAATGAAATACTGCTTGTGAGAGAATTTGTAAGTGAACCATGAAAGAATTGGCGTGCAATGTGGCATTACTCTATTTCAACTTCAGTTAAGTTATCGTTGTCTGTTTAGAGATGAAAATGGAAGGATAGTGAAAAATATTATGTAATTGCTTGGTATGATATAAAGAGCAAGCAATGAGGGTGTGATTGGCCGAATAATTTTCTTGACAAAATTTAGAGACAAGCATTAAATTATTACAAATCTCATCGTCAATCAAAAAATCACACCTTTAAATTGAAAAGAAAATTTTGCGTCATACAGATTTTTTCACAACAATCCAAAAATAAAAAATATAGAAATTACCTTTAAATTGATGTTTGCCTTGGATATGGGTAAAAAATTGCATATTGATTGGATCATAAAACTCATTTTGAATTCAAAAGAATTGTGCCTTAAATACAAATCTCAACGTCATTCAGAAAATCATAGGAAATCGATGTTTGTCTTTGGATATGAGCAAAAAGTTTGCATGTAATACTGATTTAATCAGATTTGTGTTTTGATATACGAAAATGTTGACACATAACAACGATTGGATCATAACTATGAAAAAAATCAAGTTTTGGTGATTACTCGTAAATAAAAGCAATGTCACCTTAATTACAAATCTCATCGCCATCCAGAAAATCAGAAGAAATTGATGTTTGCTTCTGGATATTAGCTAAAGATTTGCATCTAATACTGATTTCATCATAGGAATCCAAAAATTAAAATCTCGAGACCTTAAACTCTCTTATTATTCGAGTCACCAAATATTTTGTTTTGATCAATTCACCAAATATATTTACAATCTCCGTTTATTTTGAAAATGATAGAATTTTTCAGATTTGTGTTTTGATATGCAAAAATATTGACAAATAACACTGATTGGATCATAACCATTGAAAAATCAAGTTTGAGAAATTACTTGTAAATCAAGGAAAAAGTTTCGTTCCTTAATAGGTCAACTAATTGATCACAACATGGGAATTGATCTCTTTGTGAAAAATCCCTATATATAGTCCCTTGTTACACCCTCAAACATGCATTCCTCCACCATTGAAACCTTTTTCCTTTATCACTAGCACCATTGTTATTGTGGCAAAACAAAGAATGGCAGGTTCAAGTGAATGGACTAAAAAGGAGATTAAAGAGTTAGAAGAGGCCTATGCTGCAGACTCTCAACTCTTCTTAGGTGGCAAATGGAATGAAATTGCTAAGTTGGTTACTACCAAAACAGCAGACCAGATTAAGACTTACTACTGGCGTGGTGGGTTTGCCCACAAATGTCTACATGAAGATATACGGAAGATAGTTTCTGGAGAATTAAAATCAACCCCATTTCTGAAATCACCTAATTTCCAAACTGTGCTAGATGAGTATTTTGCGAAGTTTGCAGATTCAGAAGAAGAAGAAGAAGAAGGAGAAAAGGAAGAAGAAGGAGGTGAAGAGGAAGAAGCAGCAGCCGAAGAAGAAAAGGAAGAAGATTCTTGAAGTTATACTTCAGGAAGATTTTCATGGGGTTTTCTTTCGTATTATTTTCTTTATAATTTGAGAGAGCAATCAACCCAAAAAAAGTTATTTCTCTTTCCCAAAAAAGAAGGCATTTCTGTTCGGGGTATAGGAGTTTTGTGGCTATGGCTTTCATCATAGTAAAAGCTCCAACTCCAAGAAGGTTACATATATTAGTATTGTCAATTTTAGATCAGCATGTAAGGCCAAAACAGAGTATGGGCTTGATTTTTAGGCTTTTTTAGAATTCAGATTTTTTTTTTGGCTTGGCCTTGTTTAAACCTTGCCAAATTCAAGTCAATCTCGATTGAAACAGGGTTGGTCCTGTTTATTTATTTATTTTTAGTAATCAAGTTTCCAAATGACTAAATCCCAAGAATGTTCAAGGTCTTTTTTGCACTAGAAATTGGTTACTTGTTGATTTTTTCAATTCTTTACTATTGGTTGATTTGTGGCTATATAGATAATGTTGATACTTGATACTAATTGGCACTTCATAGAAGAGGTACCGAATTCTAATCTCATTGAGTGTGAGTGGGGTAGGATTTTGTGAGGGAATAGACTACCTACTGTTGTGTAGCTTCTAATGGACCAAAAAAGAAAATGTTGATGATCCTTAAATGGAGACTTTAACCATAACGTTAACAAACATAATGTCATTGATAGCAATATTAGTGAAGGGGAAGAAGAGGAGGAGGAAGGATTTCAATGTTTGACAAGTAATTGTAGTTTGTAGTTGAGTACGTAGTTACTTGGTTGATAGTTTGATTTGGGTGGTTCTATTTTTACTTGAATAGATATTTGTGTGTATTCCATTCTATTTGAATTTCTGGATGGATATTTGGATGCATGTTTTCTGTGTTCCATTTGGACCATTTCATCTATTTGGGTGGATATCATTTTATGTGATTTGCATGGTTTAGTGTTTATTTGGAAGGATTATAATATACTTATTATTATTATTATTTTCACAAATATACTGATTTTTTTATATGTTCACAAATATACTGTTAGAGTTTATAAGGTGTGTATTTCAATATTTAACTTTAAAAAATGTTAACAAGTTATTTTTTTTAAAAAATGACTTGGCTACCCTTTAGCCTGGTTTTATAAAAAGGGCTAGGCTTATGTTTCATTTCTTAGGTCCTTTTAGAATTTGAATTTTTTGAGCCGCCCCATTTTTGCATGGCCGAAATTGGGCCCGTGGCCAAGCTGGCCCTACTTAACAGTGTTAACTTCTACTCTTCCAATTTTTCTTTCTTTCTTTTTTATTTTTTAGAGTAGATTTTAGTTCTTTAGGGAGTTGACTATTTTTATTGCTTTATTCTTTGTTTGATTTGTAATCGGAAATCTATGCTTAGGAAACAAAACCCAAAAGAAATTATAGGAGGGGAGCAGTTGCCATGGTGCTTCTTAAATACTGTCAAAATTTTAATGGAACTAAAATTGGAACTTAGCAAAAGTTAAAAAGAAAATGAGGAACTGAAAAGGGAATAATTCTAGCTCAATTACCTGTTTGTTAAACATTGCAAAATAAGCAAAGATTGAAAAAGGTTTTATTAGGCTTAATTACAATTTTGGTCATCTTATTTTAACAATTTAAATTTTTTAGTCCCCCTTTTTTAAAATGAACTATTTAGTCTCTTTATATTCATAAAATGTACAATTTTAGTTCTTTTGTTTTTTAGCCAAAATTATTAGGTTTGTTTTAAGGTGTAAAGTTCTCTGATTCATAATCCCACCGTTCATATTGAATAGTTACGTCTTGTGAACCTCCTCACCAAAGTTTAGCTCGATTTAACGGTGAATGAGTCTAGATCTCCAGTTAGATGAAAACTTATAGTTTTGGTATTTTGAGCTGAGTCCCACCATGAGATTAAGCTGAAATTTTGTGGAGATGTTCATAAAACGTAGTTCTTTAATCTGAATTGTAGGATTATAAATCAGATAACTTTACACCTTGAAATGAACTTAAAATTTTTGGCTTAAAGACAAAATGACCAATGTACATTTTACGAATATGGACTAAATAATTTATTTTTAAAGAAGGGAGACCAATAAATTCAAGTTTTTAAAATAAGAAGACCAAAATTAAAATTAAGCCTTTTTATTAACATGTCAGAATTTGATTCTTTTCAGGATCAGTATTATAAAGACGAGAACAAAATNAATGAACTTAAAAATTTTGGCTTAAAGACAAAATGACCAATGTACATTTTACGAATATGGACTAAATAATTTATTTTTAAAGAAGGGAGACCAATAAATTCAAGTTTTTAAAATAAGAAGACCAAAATTAAAATTAAGCCTTTTTATTAACATGTCAGAATTTGATTCTTTTCAGGATCAGTATTATAAAGACGAGAACAAAATTTTCATTCTTCTATATCATCCTATTGATGCAGTGCTGTAAAATCACATTAGACTCAATGTGGCAAAATCTTGCTTTTGGTGTCGTGAACAGAAATTGGGTAAATATTGCTGCTACCATTGTGCCAGCAGGAACAAATTAAGAAGGTAACTTTGTGGTAACCATAGTAACTATTGCACCTCTATCAACCAACTCATCTTGTTCTGTGATATACATTAACGCTTACTCAATTTGTGATGATTTGTTTCTCTAATGTGGACAACTATTGAAGTCAAGAAAAAATGGCAAAACATTGATGATACATGATGTAGATTGCTGTAAACATTAACCAAAGTCTATTTTTGTTATCTGGAACAACAATGTAGATTGCTGTAAATTCGTTAGGCTTCCAACAAGACATTAATCCACTTGAATAATTTGTTTCCCATGGATAGAGCCGAATCAGTTTTTCTCTTAATTTAAACTTATTGCTTTGTGTGTGTGTGTGTGTGTGTGTTTTTTTTTTTTTTTTTTNTGTGTTTTTTTTTTTTTTTGCTAGAATTTTAAACTTATTCCTGAAGCTAAACTTGTAGATATAAATCAGATATAACTGAATGTCTCAAAACACATCAATGACTCATTCTATTCAGAGATAATGAAATACAAAATCCTACAAAGCAAAATACCTGATACACATTTTTTTTTCTTACTACATAATTAATTTGAACAGTTAAGCACGTTTAAGAATAGAGAAATTAAAATAGTGCTTGTAAGGATCCCAATGAAGCCCAATCTCATCTCCTTTCTTCAAACACCTTCTCTTCACAAATTCTGGGTTCCAGCTTCCAATCAAAACATAACTCTTTGAAGAAACCCAATGCTTCAGAATCAGATAGTGCATGGTTTCAGTGTCCACATCCCAAAACCTAATTTGGGTTCCCTTCTCAAGGTTCTTAGCATCTCTCTGTGCATCAACACCCAAGACTGGTAGCACCAATTTTTCAACCAAATCAGAGGCTAACAAGAGTCTGCTTAAGTTGCCAAGATCACTCTCAGTGAGGACTTTCTTGATTTTCCATGGGTCTTCATAAAGCTTCAAATCTGTTGAATAGCCCCACTGCATCTCTTCTAGGTTTCTTCCACTTCCACGTATTCTCTTGATTGCTTTCTTAGGAGGGTTAGGGCATGATTTCCTCTTGTTTGATGCAACATAGGGTTTGTCTTTGTTTTGGACATCATAGAAGCTGCTTGAAATTGAAAGTGATAGCTCAGTGGAGACATGAGATTCATTCCGACCCTTTTCAACTTTTGGGTAATTCTGAGGAGAAAGCAGTTCGTAGAGGAAATTGGATATTCGTTTTCGGTTTTCTTGGACGCAAGAAGAAGAAGCAACTACAGAAGGTAGGGTTTGGGTAGGGAAGCTAGGGCAGAGCGATAAATCAGCAGCAGCAGAAGAAGGAGAAAAAGAAGCATTAGTTAGAAGGGTTCTGGTTTGGGCCGCAGAGGATTCTTGATGGGGTTTCGGAGGAACCCTAACCAAAAGGAAATTATATGATCGTTTCTTTTCCATCATAGGAGAATTACTACAAAGCTTAATTCGCAATGAGAAATAGAGTGAGAATTTGAGGGCTTTGGGTCTTTGATTTGATGAGCACTGTGAAAAGCATATGAGAGGAGGTGGGGGTTTTTATAGACTAATTGTTCCTAGGAAACTTCACTCCCAAGGAAAGATTAACCTTTTTCCTCTTTGTTTCCGGATTGCTCAATGCGCATAGGTAGAGATGCTAGTCTATCTAGTACTAATGGTTAACTAAGTGCAAATAATATCTTCCCCTTTAATTAATGCTTCACAACGGCTAGCCAGATTAATATATATTTTTTATAAGAAAATTAATATTTTTTGAATGACCATCAAAATCAATCTTTCTTTCCTTGATAGTTGTCCATACTCAGCCTTTACATTAAATATGGCATTTTATCTAAATAAGGTTTTAACTTTGCATCTTAATTTTGTCTACTGCCACTTGTGTCCAAAATTTTACACGAGTGGCTTAATTTTTTTTTTTTTTTATAACAATTGCATCATAAAATTATTTTAATGGTAATCTATTTGATATTAGATCATATTTTCCTGATTAACTTTTACAAAAGTGATGAAACTAGAAGTATCATATATAATATGGGGACGACTATAAGCTGGTTGTCCATACTCAGCCTTTACATTAAATATGGCATTTTATCTAAATAAGGTTTTAACTTTGCATCTTCATTTTTGTCTACTGCCACTTGTGTCCAAAATTTTACACGAGTGGCTAATTTTTTTTTTTTTTTATAACAATTGCATCACAAAATTATTTTAATGGTAATCTATTTGATATTAGATCATATTTTCCTGATTAACTTTTACAAAAGTGATGAAACTAGAAGTATCAAATATAATATGGGGACGACTATAAGCT
>QAOA01001701.1:373909-395654 GCA_003255065.1 Cercis canadensis
TCATATCAGTTTTTTTTATCTGTTCTTTCAGTGCAAAGCAAAGGACGAAGTAAAAAAAAAAAGAAATATTGTGAAAAAAAAAAAAAAAAACCTACAATTGCAATTGCTTTTTTTTTTTTTTCATCCCAAAGACCTCTTTCCTTTGGTTTTAATTCTTATCCCGAAATAATGAATTGAGTTCGTATAGGCATTTTGGATGCTGCTATTGAAATAGCTTTTCTAGCTATATTTTCTGTGACCCCTCCCATTTCATAAAGTATTCGACCCGGTTTAAGAGCAGCTACCCAATATTCGGTAAAAATAATTGAGTTTATATTTGCCTCACTAATTAGGCACTTTTGGTGTGTTGTAACAATTGATTTACTAAAACTAGGCAAAGACAAATATTTTTTGGAATTATTGTTTCACCAGAAGGTGATTTGCATATATTGCTCAAATTAGGGAGAATGTTGCGAATAATGATACTAAATCAGCTGGTAATATGCTTGATTACATAAACTAAGGGGGTACAATGTAATTAAGCC
Organism: Cercis canadensis; assembly: GCA_003255065.1. Lineage (NCBI taxonomy): Eukaryota > Viridiplantae > Streptophyta > Magnoliopsida > Fabales > Fabaceae > Cercis > Cercis canadensis. The sequence goes on from QAOA01001701.1 coordinate 374,434, forward strand.
ATTAGGTGTAGTCTAGTGGTGAGAGGCTTTAGTAATTTTTAGGAAGTCAAGAATTTGAACATCTATTTCATCATGTAACCAAAATGGGGCAAGGAGGGGGGCACGACATTGTAATTGGATGCACAAATCAGATTGACAAAGTCCAATTAACCCAAAAAAAGTTATTTCTCTTTGGGTCATACCTCAATATAATTGATACTACAAGAAAAAAAGGTTTTTTCTCACGGACAAAGTTCGTAAGAAAAGGACCAAAATTCTGTAAGAAAGACCGTTGTAACAGAATTTCTCACGGACCATAACAAGTGAGAAAAACTCTCGTGACAAAATGATGTTCTCACTGAAAATTAGTCTGTGAGAAATTTTTCACAGCTTTTCTTATAGATACACTGGAGTAGGTCTCATGCGTAAGACATGAATTTTTTCATAGATTTTGGTCGGTGAGAACTGTCTCTCTGATTCCAATCCGAGAGACATTCCGTGAAAAAACATGCTTATTTTTTTTTTGGTCTAAAAAATGATTGATTTTTTTTTGGTCTAAACATTTAATTTTTAATGAAATGCATGATATATCAAAATAAAAATGAGATAAATAAAATAGAAATAGAATAAAAATTTATTAATCAAATTTAATTAGATTAAAAAAATGTTATACAATGAAAAAAATTTAAAAATAAAAAGCCTTAAGCCCTAATTCCCATGGTCGTCATCTCTCAAGTCCTGGGCTGCGTCATAATCATTGTCAGTTGGGGGCGGTGGGGCCTCAATAGATGGCGCACCCTGACCTCATTGTAGTATCTGAGCCAACGTTGGACCACTATGTTGAGGCTCTTTAACTCTTGGATCCGCTACGTCAAGGCGGCCATTTGCGACATCATCTTTGACATTCGAGGATTTGGCTGTTGGGAAGGTTGGGTAGCCTATGGTTGGGCTAAGCACAACACACTGGCCTTAGAGCCCATGCCATAAATCCAGCCATTCTTGTTCTTGCTGTTGACAACATTGAGCCATATCCTGGTATTGTCGACAGAAGATGAAGAGGATTGGGTCTGACTCTCAGATCTACGCCTCTCAAACTCAGTCTACATAGATTAAAGAATAAAGTTAGTACGAAATACATACATATAATTAATTGACATAAAAACTAAAGAACTTAAAAAATAGAGTAAAACTCCTTTTTGGTCCCAGAAAGATAGGGGCGGCGGCACTTTAGTCCCTGAAAGATTTTTACCGACACTTTGGTCTTTGAAAGATAGTTCCGTCAGCCATTTTAGTCCGCCGCTTGTGTCTGTTAGTGGGGCTTAACGTAAAATGCCACATGACACGCTAAGTGTTGACGTGACCGTTAAGTGATGATGTGACACCTTAAAAAAATAAATTCTTTCTCATCTCTCATCTCTCTTTCATCCATTAGACCTGGACTTGGATGTTTGGTGGTTAATGCTCCCACAGCGAACACAGTGGCAGCAGCTGAGCATGGGATCACGCTCTTGGCCTCAGAGATGATATCACTGTCATGTGATTCAAGTGTTGATGATAATGTGTGATGCCTGTAGCATGAGGAATCGAAAGTGAGTTTATGGGAGAGAAAGTAATCGTTGTGAGATGATGATGATGGGTATTGATAAGCCAAGTGGTGGTTTTGAATCTCTTCCTTGCACTCTTTCTTTATCGAAGAAGATGAGATAAAAGGAAGGTCCTGTTTGGTTGGGAGCGTATTGTTAAAGCTGATTAAACAGTCTGAAGCACAACCATAATCCATTATTATTGCTGGGTTTAGCAAGTGTGGGTCCCATAATAGGTGGTCTTGAAGGAGGCTCGTCTTGAATTTTCTGCACCTGTTTTGTTGCTAGGCAACCTTGATCAAATTTGTGGGTGCACCTGTAATAGTTCTTGCATATATAAAATTATATTCGAAAATGTCAATTTAGATTCTTATCTACAAAAAAGAGAGAGAGAGAGAGAGAGAGGATTAAACAAGTAACCAGTAAATATATACATGAATACGTCTACCTTAGATCCTACTTTGTAGCTAACTCTATTAGGCAGTTAAGATAAATACAGTAGCTAAGCTGATAGAAAGCAATAGCTGAGGTGATAGAAAGCAAAGAACCAGCAACAAAACATGTGCTCTGAGTTGACCCTGCAACAGAACATGTGCCCCGAGTTGACTTAGTCCAGCAACAGAACATGTAGAACATGCATGTCCCTCGAGTTGACTCAGTCCAGCTGAGTCACATGTGCCCCGAGTATCCTTATGTCCGAATACAACCCAAAAAAGTTAAAAGGGATCCTTTTATTTAGTATGCTTGATTTGGTGCTTTTCATTTTTAGCCTTAAAGAAGTTGAGTGCTTTATGAATATTAGAGTCTTTTTCTACTTCCTTTCACAAACTTGCATGCATATGCTGAAGTGCTTGAGGGGAGAAAAGTTTTTTGAAGCTAACATCTTGCTAAATGGCATGATTCTTACTTTGAAGATAAACAAGCATTTCTTATGGGCTCCGAATTCTAGGGGGTGAGTGGCTATGGAAGTGACAACCAAGGAAACTTTAAGATGAGCGCTGATTCATACAACATTGAGACAGGGTAATGGAGGCGAATGGAAAATGTGTGGGAGAGAAGCCAATGTCCAAGGTCCTGCATTGGGTTGGGAAAGGACGAAGTTCAGCTGGGCTGAGCATGAGACTGCTGTACGAGTTGGAACGTGTGTTGTGGACGTGAATGGAAGCACCATTTTATTTGGATCACCTTACCAAGGTGAAGCACAAGGCCTCTACATTGTCAATAGATAGATTGGAAAATTGGAAAGGATTGCAATGCCAGATGGATTCTTGGGGTTTGTGCAAACTGGTTGCGCCGTCGAGATTTAATTTCTAGCCCTGTTTCAAGTCCAAGTCTAATGGGTGAGAGAGAGAGAGATGAGAGATGAGAGATGATAGAGAGAGTTTTTTTTTAAGGTGCCACATCATCACTTAATAGTCATGTCAGCACTTAACCTGCCACATGGCGTTTTCTGTTAAGCCTCACTAATAGACACAAGCGGCAGACTAAAATGGCTGACAGAACTATCTTTCAGGGACCAAAGTGTCGGTAAAAAATTTTTAGGGACTAAAGTGTCACCGCTCCTATATTTCAGGGACCAAAAATGAGTTTTACTCTAAAAAATATTTACATAAGTGTACTAGGCCCATGGATGGACTCGACCCTTGCTAGCACTGTGCTGGAGGTGATGAAAGACTTCTAGTGCATTGGGCTCTCTCCCCAACTCCTTCGTCTACAAAAAAATTCAACCGACAGTAAACATAAATTAACATAATTTTTAAACATATCTAAAATTAAAATAAGTTATTAAATAAAAAATTTACCAGCGTTCATTTGTGTTTAGAGACGGTTATTAAACCGCTCATGTGAAAGCCAGATCTTATGAATTTGGCTCTCATACTGAGGGTCTCAGACACATTTCCTCTACATTAGAAAACAGAAGATCAAGGTTAGTAAACATTAAAATGAAGTTAGTTTAGGATAAAGTAAAAGTAAAAAAGCTAAAAAATTTACCTTGAATTCTGTCCACAAGCTTTGATACCAATTGAGAGTTGCAGAGTCTATTCCTAAATGGGGTGAATAGGAATTATTAAAAAATTACTTGTAAAACAAATTCAAATAACAGATTTGTTTAAGAACTAGTTTTTACGAAACTAGTTCTTTGACAAATACCAGATTTAAATACAAAGAGATAACTTAATAAACCATTTAGAACATAATAGAGATTAATCCAGAAACTCAAAGATGGAAAGAAAGAAAATTTGCAAGAGTCTTTATAATGGTTCGGCTTAACATGCCTACATCCACTTCTCCTATATCATGGGGTTCCACTATTCTTCAAGTTTATTTTTCCAAGCTTCTTCAAGCTTCACAACCATAGTTTCTGTTTTTCAAGCTAACCATGAACTCTCTCTCTCTAACTCACTAGAGATCACTCTCATGGATTTCTCCCATAGAAATCTAGATACAAAACCCAAGTGTTTTGGTTTAGCCCCAAAAAAGAAACTCTCTTATAGAGTAGAAATAATACTATTAAGTTCTTGAAGCATAAAGAGATAACCGAAAGGAAGAGTAAAAACTCTTAACAATGACTTCCTTCTCTCTCTAAAATATTTTCTTCCCACTTCTCTTCATGCATTTTCGAAGCCATGGAAGCCTTCTTATTTTTATTTCTTTTCTTGTGCACGTGAATGACCAAGAGAGAGGCAAATAAATAGCCACCTACCAGCTGACACAATGTCAATCAACCAAAAAGACTTTTGTTCTTTTGTTTCATAAAGTCTTACTTTGTGTAAGAAAAGTAGATAAACTTTTCCTTGAAACAAAGACCTTACATTAGTCACTTCAAGAAAGAACTTTCTAATCTCAACTAATACAACTCTTAGTTAGATTGTAAAAAGGCTAAATTTGGCTAGAGTCCTCGACAAGCTTCTCCACATTAGCAATATTCGAAACTCTCATTAACAAGAGGAGCTTGATTACAATGGCAAGAACAAGTTCTTCAAGGCTTCTTTTCAAATCTGTTCTAAATAAGAACTTAGAAAAAAATAACACAGATTAGAAATAACAAAATATTTTGTTATCATCAAAACAGGAGTAGAGACTTGTGCGGCTAACAATCTCCCCTTTTTAGATGATGACAAAAATGTATTTGAGAAAATCTCCCCCTGAATATATGCTAACTAGAACTGAAAAATGAGTTCTCTAGAACTAGATAACAGGAGGGAGTTTTCGCAATGTTCTTTTCAATTTCAAGAAATTATACTAAGCAGTTCAAACAGACTAGTTCACATAATTTCTCTCCCTTTGGCATTATCAAAAAAAAAAATAGGGGTAAAGACAGATTAAAGCAGTAAAGAGATCAACATTTTAACAAACAAAATAGAGCATTAACAGAGCAAAACAGTTCACAAGCAGTCAAGCTATGTCAAAATGTATGATGCATGTATGACAACAAAGACAATAGACTGAAAGAATGTCCACCTATTCTACATTTAGAATTGAAATTTTATAAAAAAAAAATCCAAAATATTTATAGAAACTAATTAGAAGAAGATGACTGAGATGCAATGAGGACTGGCAATTGAGCTTTTATGATTGCCATATCATTTTTAATTGTTGCGAACTGAGCATTAGAGTTAAAAACCATATTCTAAAAGAAGTTTAGGCACCTGCCAATTTGATTTGCTAGCTCCTTTAGATTAATTGAAGCAACCCACTATACATGATCAACTTCTTCAAATGATTGAGTTGGAGGAACTTATTTTTTGGTCTTCTTTGAGGGTTTAGAACTGGTTGGAGTTTCTGCAGCATGCTTTTTTGTCTTGACAGAAAGAGAACTAGTTGATGCTGCAGGCTTCTTACCCTTTGCAGAGGATGGACTCAATGAAGGATCAGGTGAGGGAATGGCAGCAGGGAGAGGTCTTTTTAGGATCAGCTTAATAGGGAAGGGTTCAGAATCAAACATGGATAGGTCAACCTTAAAGTACTTGCAGACTTTGACAATTAACATTCCATAGGGTAAACTGGTTTTAGTCCTTGTCCCTTTAATTGAAGCAGCCATTGTACTTGTCGCAACGTCCTTTTCGGGAGTGCGATGAAGCGAGGCGGCCGAAAAAATAAGTGTAAAATTGTAAATTTGTAAAGCTTTTCAATTAAAAAGAATGATTGAAGAAAACTAATGGAGTTGCCACCAATCAATTTAAGGCCTGATTGGATGCCTACAAAAAAGTTTGGTCTATGTTATCAAAGTTTGGGTAAGAGAGTTGATTACGTGTAGGGAAGGTGTTAGCACCCTACGACGCCCATTCTAGCTAATGGTTACTAATTTAATTTTATGTCATCTAAAAAATTGTTGAATGAAATTGGTAATTAAAATAGATTAATGTGTTAATAAGTCTTACCAGTACCTCTAGCAAAACCTAAAAAGATGCCTCAAGACTATTGGATAGAGACAATGATTGTCATTACAATCCTTTCTCAATTTATTCTGTCATAGACAATTATTAACAAATTCACTAATTAAATGATAACTAAATACACGAAATACAATTTATTATGTGTTCAAGAAATGAGTTCGAGATCCGTAGTAAAAGATTTTTATCAGAGATCTTTCTTTAAGTCCACCAGTATATCTAGAAAGACTAAAGTGACACTCCTCACCTCCGGAATGTCAAGGAATCGTTGTCATCACAACTATCCTTAATTATTCCCTCGTCGGTAATCTTATTCTAGCATGAACAGAAATAATAATAAAATAAGATAAAATGCAACGTAAAATGTCAAAAATATAGTAATTAAAAAAATTAAAGTAATATTGAGAATTTCATTGGTCACTCTAGTACCTCTGGCATAACCAAGAAATTATTCCTCACCTTAGGAAAATTAAGAAAGATTGTCAACACAATTCTTTCCCAACTTAATCTGTCGTAAGACTTTAATTTTATTTATAAACAAAATTAACATTTTAACAAAATAAATAAAATAATAATAAAATAACAATTTAGTGGGCTACACAATGAACTAATAATAACTACAACAAAAGAGATTTATTCAAATTATTAAAGTCCAAACCTATCAATAACAAACAAACATTAAGAAACTATGGAGTAAATTGAGAAAATCGGCCCACTTCATGGGCTTAGTCCAATAATGACAAAGGATAATGAAAAAGAAAATAACTAAAAGAAAGTAAAAGAAGATAGCAACATGGCCTGACACTATAAGTGAAACAAATAAAAAAGTAAAAACAAAAAGGAAAAAGGAAATTAATGCATTGAAAAGTCAAACATCCAAATAGAAAAGGCAAAAAGAAAGAAACAAGAACAGAGAAGGGGAATAGAGAAGGGGGAGCGGTGATGGAAGAGAAACAAGAACTAGAAGGTGGAGGGTGGAGAAAAAAATACCGAAATCTCATGGACTTAGCTCTATTCCTCAACAATCAGTGACAAATGTAAGAAATTTCACTCTCTATTGCTCTAAATTTCTTTATATCTCTCTCTAAAATTCTATTTCTCTCTCTAAAACTTTGCTTTTAGTTTTTACTTCTCTCTTTGAAAAAAAAAAGATATTTAGGAATAGGGTGGAATCACTCTGCTTCAAACTTTATTTTGGCAAAGGGAATTGATTTCTCCTCTACGGTGGTATCTCTGTTTGGTGATGTTTGTTGTGCGTGTGTGTTGTGTACTAAGAGACTGAATACAAGAAACTAAAAATGGAAGAATAGAATAATGAAGATGAAGTAGTAGAAAATACTCAATGTTTGAGGCCCCTTTCCCTTTTTCTTCAATGATTTTCTTTGTTTTTCCAGAGTTCCACTTCTACTTTTCAGATTTCTCACAAGTGTGTATGGAGAAAAATGTGTTCTCTCTGTATGGTATTTGAAGAATACTCCATCCCCTTTGTTATGTGTATCTGCCCTTTTTTTTTCTTCCCCTCCGTTAGTGTCTCTTTTATAGCTGAAGAATTGTGCAAGTTGCACTAATGTGATTTCCTATTTCCTGTTTTCAAGTTGCAAGAGGCATGACATGGTGGGACTTCACAGGAAGCTGGATTGCTGGACTGGTGAACAACACTTCACAGTGTTACCTTGCGTGTTGTCTCAAATGGCAATTATTTCTTTTTTTGTTTATTTTATCATTTTCGTTTTTAATAATAATACCACATTTTTTGTATTTTATTATTTTTATAAGATATTTGTTATTGATAGGTTGACCTAGACAAAATTGGGTATTAACAGTACTTATGATCAATCTTGGTAAATTTAAAGGCAGTTGATTCTTCAAATGGTATAGCAGATAAAAGTCAGGTGTAGAGAATTCACTATGATTGCCTATTCTTGGTAATAAGTGAGAGGTGATAAGTTTGGCAAGTGTTCTGGTTATGGAATTGAAACAATGAATAGATGGAGGTTTGCCCTGCCCTTTTTGATCAGGATGGTTACAAATGGATGCCATTGCATCACCAAATGAAATGAGTTAAGAAGGCCACACTTTTTGTACAAACCTATTATCCCTTTTAACAGGAAATTTAAGAATACTAGCCAACACACGCTCATATATTACCATTTCAACCCAAGCAACATATGACTTCAGGTAAATAGTACCAGAATCTGAGCCTTTGAGAGGTTGCATATGTGTATAAAAGAGTCTTATTACCTTGGGGATTATGAGTTTATCAATCTTGAGCATGTTGGACCACCCCATGACAGCAAATGCTTCTTCAATGGACTTTGTTGTAGAGGATGCACAATCCCATTCAACAATGCAGCCAAGTGCAATTGTTCTCTTGTCATAGAGCTTGAGGAAATTTTTCTCAACTACAGCACTTTCGAATTCATTGTGATCCTGCTCAGTTGAAGTACTTTTAGTAGTACTCTTGGTAGCCTTTTTACCAGCAGCACTCTTATTAGAAATGTTTTTATCAGAAGCCCTTTTAACAGTAGTAGCACTGGTGGATTTTGGAATAGGACTTTTGGTTTTAGAACCTTTAGCGCGATAAGTGAATGCTTTACCCTGAGAAGTAGGAGCTTTGGCCTGAGGTGAGGATGCTGATGCTAGTGGAGTGGATGCCTTGGCTTGAGGAGTAGAGGCTTTGGTTTGATGAGTTGGTGCTTTTAGTTTCGGGGTAAATGTTGTTTTCCTGGCTAGCATTTTAATTCTCTTGGGTCTTGGAGGGGGCTCTGAAGGTTTGGATGCTGGTGCTGGTTCAGGTTTTCTAGAGGGAGATGGCATTTGAGTGGTGTCAATTGGCGGGTCAGGAGTGGGTGAGGATTTTGATGGTTTGGGGATATCAGTGGATGATGAAGGATGAGATGGTGATTGAGAGGGTTTAGATACAAATGTAGGAGAAGGAATGAGAGATAGATGAGGTGTGGCTGTAGGAGAGAAGGATGAAGGTGCTTCGAGAAGAAGCCATGGGAGCAAGGGTTCTAAAATTGGTTCAGTGATAGGAGAAGGTGGAGGAGAAGGCATTTTACCTTTGCCTTTGTCAGAATGAGAAGCAAACTTTCTTGCTTTAAGAATTATGGGTTCAAGATCCTCTTACTCCTCTGAAGAAGATGAATCCGGCACCTGGATAGGTTTCTCACGTGAAGAATCTGCTTCAGCCTTTCCTTTGAACTAAGCTCTCAACCTTTGGCTAACCTTTCTTCTATCCATGATTTTAGTTTTTAACAATCTTGCTTTAAAGACTGGTAGTTAATAGAAGCAGTCAATGACACTTACCAAGGAAAGAGGAAGATCTTGCAGAAAGGAACTAGAAATGAAGGAGAAATAGGGAAAATGAGAGATGAACAGTTAGGTTCCAATTTCGAAGGAAGAAAGAAGAAATTTTAGCCTAGGAATGTATAGGATGAAACAATGCATTTTTGGAAAGAGTGAAGACCAGTCATTACTGAAACACGCATTTTGGCTAGAGGCCAGAAAACCACGGGCTGAGAGAATGGAGGCTCAGAGTCAATAAAAACCATATCAGCCCAAAAATGACATCAGTCCAAAAATAGGCAAAGAAGACCTTTTAAAGATTGAATCAATTTTTCCCAAATGTTCTTTTCCATTATTTAACACAAAACATTTATAGCCAAATGCATGAAAGTAGCTCACATTAGGTTTTCTTCCTTTTCAAAGCTCATGTGGAGTTTTCTTCAAAATATGCCTAATTAAGCATCTATTCAAAATATAGCATGTTGTGTTTACAACTTCAGCCCAAAAGTATTTTGGCAAATCATTTTCGCACAACATAGTTTTGCTCATCTCTACTAGAGTTCTATTTTTCCTTTCAACCACACCATTTTGTTGGGGGGTTCTAGGACCAGAAAAATTATGGTAGATTCCTTGGTTTTCACAAAAAAATTTGAACAACTTGTTTTCAAATTCTCCACCATGATCATTCATAATTGAGATGATAGCAAAACCCTTTTCATTTTGCACTCTTTTGCTAAAATTTTCAAAAGCATCAAAAGTGTCATCCTTATGAGCAAGAAAGAAAACCCAAATAAACCTTGAAAAATCATCCACAATAACTAAACCATATTTCTTTTCATTTAAGCTTGATGTAGATGCTGGTCCAAAGAGATCCATATAGTGAAGTTGGAGTGACCTAGAAGATGACAAATCTTTCTTAGATTTGAAGGAGGATTTGATTTGTTTACTTTGCTGACAAGCAGCACAAATCTTGTCCTTTTCAAACACTAGTTTAGGTAAACCAAAAACTAGTTCCTTCTTAGAAAGCTAGGAAATAAGTTTAAAATTTGCATGTCCAAGTCTTCTATGCCACAACCAAGAATTATTGATTTGAGAGTAAAAACATGTTTCTTTTTTAGATTTCAAAGAATCTCCAGACACAGTATACACATTGGAACTTCTTTGACCAACAAATAGAACATCATCAGAATTTTTCTTATGAATGATGCTATGAGGAGTTTCAAAAATGATTTTGTGACCCTTATCACAAAGTTGACTTATGTTCAGCAAATTATGCATCAAACCTTTGACTAAGTAGACATTGTTAATGAGTAGAATAGGAGATATTTTGATTTTACCTAATCCGACAAGTCTACCTTTGCTATTGTCACCAAAAGAGACATCTCCCAAATCCACTTTGTTAAAGAAGACAAACTTTGAAAGATTTCCAGTCATGTGCCTAGAGCAGCCACTGTCCAGATACCAACAATCACTTTTGGCTTGATAGCAAATCTGCAATAAGATCACAGAGGCTTAGGTACCCAAACTCCTTTGGGTCCTTTCATGTTAGAAGCAAATGTGCCTTTAGGCACCCATACCATTTTTCTTGTAGCACAAAGTTTTTTATAGGAGCATGTATTTGGAAAATGTCCTACACATCCACAATAAAAGCAAGTTCCTTTAGAGAAGGAATGAGAAGAGAAAGCTTTGACAAAAGAATTTTTTGAAACCTTTAAAGTGTTAGGTTGAACATAACCTAAACCAGTTTTATCATTGCTTACTCTTTACTTTCCTAAGATGAAATTCAAATTATTTGTTCCTTTAACAAACTTAGCTAAGTCTCCAGACAATTCATTTACTTTTCTTTTCAGTTTGTCATTTTCATTTTTGAGAGAAGTAGAATGATTTTCCTTTTCAAGAATGTCATTCTAATGCTGAAGAGTTTTGAGTCTATCAGCCAAAGCAAGATTATCTTTTTCATGTTCATCTATCACATTAATTTGACTTTTTATGATTTTCTTAAGAGCAGTAAGTTTTGCTAATCTTTTCTCATAATCAAAAGATAAATCATCAAAAGCATGACTTAATTCATCATAAGTAAGAAGTAGTTCAAGGTCTAGATCACTTACCTCACATTTCTTACCACTTCCTTCACCAGTAGCCATCAAACATAAGTTTGCTATGTTTTCCTCATTAGATTCATCATTATCTGAGGTTGAATCCTCATCACTCCAGGTAGCCACCATAGCTTTCTTCTTTCCCTTTCTGAAGAACTTCTTCTTGTTGAGATTTGGACATTCAGGTTTAATGTGACCTGGTTTTTTACACTCATAGCATATGATAGGTTCCTTGTTGCTTTCTCTCTTGGTGAAGTCTTTGTGTACTTTCGGTGGAAATCTCTTCTTCTATTTTCTTTTCTTCATCAGGTCAAGAACTCTTCTTGTAACTAATACTACATTATCATCACTAGAGGCTAGTTCTCTTTAAGTACTAGTCTTTGGAACAGTAGAAGAAAGAGCTAAACTTTTCGTTCTTCTTTTCCATGATCAACATTTCATGTGATTCAAGAGTGCCTCTTAAAGAATCTACAGTAAGTTCATTAGATTCTGCAAATTAGAGCAAGACGGTTACTTTAGAATCCCATTTTTCAGTGAGACATCTCAGAATCTTCTTGATTTGTTCCTTTTAGGTATAAACTCTTCCAAGACCTTTTAGACTGTTGATGATGCTTAAGAACCAAGCAAAGAAGGAATCCAGAGATTCATCTTGAGTCATGTGAAACATCTCATACTTGGTAGAGTAGATATCAATCTTTGCTTCTTTGACAAGACTTGTCTCTTCGTGAATAGCAACAAGTTTATCCCACATTTCTTTTGCAGTGTTGCAAGAAGCAATGTTCTCATATTCCGTAGCAGATACACCACACACAATGTTGTACCTAGCTTTAGAATTGAGAGTGAACCTAAGCTTATCTTTAGTGGTAAACTCATGTTCTTCTTTTGGGACATTAGCTCCTTCAACCACTTTGGTAGAATGTGTGAGACCATTTCTGACTATTTGCCAAACTTCATAGTCGATTGCCTTAAGATACATCTCCATGCGCCAGTAAGGGTAGTTTTCTCCATTGAAGAATGAAGGTTTGTGAGAAGAGTGAGACTCATTTTGGTTGTTCATGGTACCTGCAACACAAACTTAATAGGATCTTTAGCTCTTGGTCAGTTAGACCAGTAAACATAAGATGAGCACAAGCTCTGATACCAATTAAGAGTTGTAGAGTCTATTCTTAGAGGATGGTGAATAAGAATTATTAAAAAATTGCTTGTAAAACAAATTCAAATAACAAATTTGTTTAAGAATTAGTTCTTACAAACTAGTTCTTTGACAAATACTAGATTTGAATACAAAGAGATAACTTAATAAACCATTTAGAACATAAAAGAGATTAATCCAAAAACTCAAAGATGGAGAGAAAGAAGATCTGCAAGAGTCTTTATAGTGGTTCGGCTTAACATGCCTACATCCACTTCTCCCATATCATGAGGTTCTACTATTCTTCAACTTTATTTTTCCAAGTTTCACAACCATGGTTTTTGTTTTTCAAGCTAACCATGAACTCTATCTCTCTAACTCATTAGAGATCACTCTCATGGACTTCTATGGGAGAAATCCAGATACAAAACCCAAGTGTTTTGGTTCAGCCCCAAAGAAGAAACTCTCTTATAGAGTAGAAATAATACTATTAAGTTCTTGAAGCATAAAGAGATAACCGAGAGGAAGAGGAAGAGTAAAAACTCTTAACAATGACTTCCTTCTCTCTCTAAAATATTTTCTTCTCACTTCTCTTCATGCATTTTCAAAGCAATGGAAGCCCTCTTATTTTTATTTCCTTTCTTGAGCACGTGAAGGACCAAGAGAGAGGCAAAGAAATAGCCACCTACCAGCTGACACAATGTCAATCAACCAAAAAGACTTTTGTCTTTTTGTTCCATAAAGTCTCACTTTGTGTAAGAAAAGTAGATAAACTTTTCCTTGAAACAAGGACCTTACATTAGTTACTTCAAGAAAGAACTTTCCAATCTCAACTAATACAACTCTTAGTTAGATTGTAAAAAGGCTAAATTTGGCTGGAGTCCTCGACAAGCTTCTCCACATCAGCAATATTTGAAACTCTCATTAACAAGAGGAGCTTGATCACAGAGGCAAGAACTAGTTTGTAAGAACAAGTTCCTCAAGGTTTCTTTTCAAATCTGTTCTAAAAAAATAAGAACTTAGAGAAAAACAACACAGATTAGAAATAATAAGACATTTTGTTATTATCAAAACATGACTAGAGACTTGTGGGGCTAACATGGCTTTGATCATAGTAAAAGCTCCAAGAAAGTTACATGTATGCATTGTCAATTTTAGAGTGTAGGGCCAAAACAAGGTATGGCCTTATTTTTAGGCCCTTTTAGAATTGTTTTTTTTTTTTTTGGCTTGACCTTGTTTAAACCTTGCCAAATTTGGGTCAACCCCCTATTTATTTATTTATTTATTATTAATCAAGTCCCTAGATGACTAAATGCCAAGAATGTTCAAGGTCTTCTTTCTACTAAAAATTGGGTGCTTGGCTTTCCCTTGTAATACTTTAAATTTAATATAATAGCTTGAATCTTATTATTACTTGTTGATTTATTCAATTCATTGGTTGATTTGTGGTTATATAGATAATGTTGATGAACCCAAAGAGGAGATTTCAACTATTATAAACGTTAACAAAAATAATGTCATTGCTAGTGAAGGGGAAGAAGAAGAGGAGGAACCGAACGGTTTGTAGTTGAGTGATACTGAGGTTGTGTTCAAGGCTTGTAGGTATTGCTTTCAAATATAAAGTTGTAGCCAAAAAGTACCCCAAAAAAAAAGAAGAAGAGGAGAAAGGATTTCAATGTTTGACAAGTAATTATAGTTTGTAGTTGAGTCGTTGTTACTTGTTTGTTGATAGTTTGATTTGGGTGGTTCTATTTCTACTTGAATAGGTATTTGTGTGTATTCCATTCTATTTGAATTTCTAGATGGATATTTGGATGCATATTTTGTGTGTTCCATTTGGATTTTTTCATCTGTTTGGATGTATATCATTTTAAGTAACTTGCATGGTTTAGTGTTTATTTGGAAGGAGTATAACATTATTATTATTACAATGTTTAATTATGGTCTAGGTCCTTATAGTTTAACAAAAAAATTAAGTATGCCCCTATAATTTAATTCTCTTTAAATGGGTCCTTATAGTTTCAAATTGATATAATCAAGTCCCCGCCATCAGTCTCAATTATAACACCGTTAATGTGTTGATGACATGTCAAATGGTGTACACATTCAGCAAAAATGGTATCTTAGATGGCCCAGAAAAAAAGCCCAGTCATCACTTCATAAGCAACTCACGTGACTTTCTTCTTCTACCCAAGCTAATGTTTTTCTTCCTCTTACTGTCACCAATGACTTACATCCCCCACCAAAAAGAAGAATGATTATAGGAAGAATGTCCATGCTTGATAGAGGAGACCCAACAAAAAATCTTTAAATGCTTTAAGGCTTTCATCATAGTTACCAGGAACATGGTATGCTTTGGATCAAGTATAAATATGGGGATGAGACAGGATGTATCACTTAGCTATATATTTGGTATATGGGGATAAACATGGTTCAACATGCAAATCTAACTCTATCTATCTAATGGTGAAAAAAAAAGAGCTAAAGGAATTATATACACTTAACACTAACATCTCCAATTGAATCAAGGACTTCTCAAGTTTCTTGAATTGATTAGCGAAGGATATCGCTTCCCAGGATTTAAGAATAAGAAAATTTCTTCATATCCTCATAATGCAAATGTCTGAAACCAAAAATAAATTTATATGCAGTGTTTCACAATGGTAGGCTTGAACCATTCCCCTTTCCTTTAAGATACAAATCAGACTAAAAATCGTGGAAGAAGCCACAACCATGCACCTGGCAATTAATTCTGCTTTTATCTGAAGCGAAGAAAATTTAGAAAACTAATCAAGCTGGACCCCTTGTGGCAGCAGCACCCATTCATATTCATTATTTATTGCAACATAAGAATTATTTTTATTGACTTCATCAGTTCTTCACCAAAGAAAAAGTAAAACAGAAACAGAATAAGCAAGAATCTGTATCACAGAAAAAAAAAATGTACAGGTTATTTAGAAAGAGTCAATATATCAACAGTTTCCGGGCCAATATTACACAGCATGAGATATAGGACAGATTTCTTATATTCTTCCATGATTAAAGAGATGTATGGATCTAATATTGAGCATACCAATAACAATAGTAGGGGAAAAGAGTTGTTATTTTATTCTTAAAAAGTTCAAACATCCATGTCACCGTACAAAAAAAGAAAAGTTTAAGCATTCACTATCAATTTATAAAGAAAATAATACGAACAAAAATCCCATGAAAATCTTCCTGGAGTAACTTCTTCTTCTTCTTTAGAGTTTTGCTATTTAGACATCACAATTCTTCACACTTTAAATCATATGAATGAATTGTGTGTATTAAAATTTTTCCTGTCCAGTTTATATTTTACATGTTTTCTCATCTACTTCTTTAGAGTTTTACTGTTTAGACATCACAATTCTTCACACATTAAATCATATGAATGAGTTGTGTGTACTAAAATTTTTCCTGTCCAGTTTAATTATATTTTACATATTTTCTCATCTAGTTTCTTCTTCTTCTTCTTCTTCTTCTTCAACCAAACTTAAACTGATTCCAATCCAGAGCAGCTTTTTGAATTAAAATTTCATCCCATTGCTTATTTAGAGTTTAAAATAAAATTAAAGTCTTAAGAGAATGATATTTTCATAATATTTGTGTATATAACAGTACGTGAAATTATGTTGGTGGCAGACTTTAAGTTAAACAGAAATTAAATTAATGAGACTATCAAAATTAGAATTCTATCAGACAAAACAGACATATAAAAAGTTTGTCAAAAAACTATCATATATATATATATATAACACCACTCAAAGCGTAACGAAATGATAGTGATGTTTTTTTTAGTCTTGGCCATCTATTGTCGAAATATTACGTATTATTGGAGATATATGACAATATTCATATCTAATTTATTAACACCAAATTTCTAAAAAGAACTGTTAAATCTGAGTTATGTAAAATAGATTTTCAACCCAAAACGTAAGTACTGACATTCTTTAATTTGTATCCTTCTCTTATCTTTTTCTCCAGCTTCTGTGCTTCCTTGTACTAAATGCAGAAGAGCATGTACATGATTTATACTTATCTTTCCTAGATATCAACTTGACACCTACCTTGTGTTCTTTTGATATATAATGGGAATAATAATTTTTAACGTCAATTTTTGTAACAACATTCTTAACTTTTTTCTTTTCTCTGGAAGCTTTGAGACTACCTAGAAAGCAGTGTATTTGATCTTTAATGATATTGGACAAATCTGGTCATACATTGTTAAATTAGGAGTTTACAACAGCTATCAAAACATATAACTGGAAGAATACAATATTAAGTTATCTGGTGGAGATATGAGAGTTGTTATTTCCATCAACCAAAGAATATTTTTAATATCTGGAACAACCATGTAGATTGCGGTAAATTCGTTAGGCTTCCAACAAGACACTTATCCTCTGGAATAATTTGTTTCCCACATATAGAGACGAATCAGCTTTTCTCTTAATTTAAACTAATTGCTATGTANATATCAACTTGACACCTACCTTGTGTTCTTTTGATATATAATGGGAATAATAATTTTTAACGTCAATTTTTGTAACAACATTCTTAACTTTTTTCTTTTCTCTGGAAGCTTTGAGACTACTTAGAAAGCAGTGTATTTGATCTTTAATGATATTGGACAAATCTGGTCATACATTGTTAAATTAGGAGTTTACAATAGCTATCAAAACATATAACTGGAAGAATACAATATTAAGTTATCTGGTGGAGATATGAGAGTTGTTATTTCCATCAACCAAAGAATATTTTTAATATCTGGAACAACCATGTAGATTGCGGTAAATTCGTTAGGCTTCCAACAAGACACTTATCCTCTGGAATAATTTGTTTCCCACATATAGAGACGAATCAGCTTTTCTCTTAATTTAAACTAATTGCTATGTATTTTTTTGCTAGAATTTTAAATTTATTCCTTAAGCTCAACTTATAGATAAAAATCAGATATATATGAATGTCTCAAGGACCACTAGAGGGGTTCAATTAATTCATTAACTTATTCTTTTTTTATATAACTTGTCACAAAATTAAGAGAAAATTAAAGGTAAACAATAACTTGATAGGAAAACACATCAATGACTCATTCTATTGAGAGAAAATGAAATACAAAATCCTACACAGAAAAATATTTGATACGCTTTTTTTTTTTTTTTTTTTTTTTTTTTTTTTTTTTTTNGAACAGTTAGACACGCTTAAGAATAGAGAAATTAAAATGGTGCTTGTAAGGATCCCAATGAAACCCAATCTCATCTCCTTTCTTCAAACACCTTCTCTTAACAAATTCTGTGTTCCAGCTTCCAATCAAAACATAACTCTTTGAAGAAACCCAATGCTTCAGAATCAGATAGTGCATGGTTTCAGTGTCCACATCCCAAAACCTAATTTGGGTTCCCTTCTCAAGGTTCTTAGCATCTATCTGGGCATCAACACCCAAGACTGGTAGCACCAATTTTTCAACCAAATCAGTGGCCAGCAAGAGTCTGCTTAACTTGCCAAGATCACTCTCGGTGAGGGCTTTCTTGATTTTCCATGGGTCTTCATGAAGCTTCAAATCTGTTGAATAGCCCCACTGCATCTCTTCTATGTTTCTTCCACTTCCACGCATTCTCCTGATTGCTTTCTTGGGAGGGTTAGGGCATGATTTCCTCTTGTTTGATGCAACATAGGGTTTGTCTTTGTTTTGGCCATCATAGAAGCTGCTTGAAATTGAAAGTGATAGCTCAGTGGAGACATGAGATTCATTCCGACCCTTTTCAACTTTTGGGTAATTATGAGGAGAAAGCAGTTCGTAGAGGAAATTGGATATTCGATTTTGGTTTTCTTGGACGCAAGAAGAAGAAGCAACTACAGAAGGTAGGGTTTGGGTTGGGAAGCTAGGGCAGAGCAATAAATCAGCAGCAGCACAAGAAGAATTACTACAAAGGAAATTATACGATCGTTTCTTTTCCATCATAGGAGAATTACTACAAAGCTTAATTCGCAATGAGAAACAGAAGAAACAGAGTGAGAATTTGAGAGCTTTGGGTTTTTGATTTGATGAGCACTGTGAAAAGCGTATGAGACCAGGTAGGGGTTTTTATAGACAGGTTGTTCCTACGAAACTTCACTCCCAAGGAAAGATTAACCCTTTTCTTCTTTGTTTCCGGATTCCTCAATGCGCGTAGGTAGAGATGCTAGTCGATCTAGTACTAATGGTTAACTAAGTGGAAATACTATCATCCCCTTTAATTAATGTTTTACAACGGCTAGCCAGATTTACTATTAAAAAATTAATATATATTTTTTTAATAAGAAAATTAATATTTTTTGAATGACCATCAAAATCAATCTTTCTTTCCTTGATAGTTGTCCATACTCAGCCTTTACATTAAATATGGCATTTTATCTAAATAAGGTTTTAATTTTGCATCTTAATTTTGTCTACTGCCACTTGTGTCCAAAATTTTACACGAGTGGCTTAATTTTTTTTTTTTTTTTTANTTTTTTATAACAATTGCATCACAAAATTATTTTAATGGTAATCTATTTGATATTAGATCATATTTTCCTGATTAACTTTTACAAAAGTGATGAAACTAGAAGTATCAAATATAATATGGGGACGACTATAAGCTACCCCCAACTTAGTGGGGGTAAGCAATACCCGTTCCCCCATTGGTAGGGTTTTAGTGGGAATGTAAATATGGTGTCAATTTGAAGATTTCAAAAAATCGAGTCACTTCAGTGTAAGTGATTCTAAAACATTTGACATAATATGAGTTTAATTTCATCAAAGAAAAGTACTCTTTTGCATTTTTTTAATTTCTTTTTTCTGGGATATTTTCTTATATTCCACTGTTTTACAATGAACTAACTATTATGGCATAAACTAGGTGATTTAATTTTTTAAAATCTTCGCAACAATACTAATTTTAAATTGTGGGTCTCATTAGAAGCCCCCAATTTGGGAGGAGGGTAATGCTAACGCCTCCCCACAATTAGTGGGCACCATATAATATATCGTGACTTTTCATTTTATGTCTCTTATAATTTTAAGAAATATGCATTTTGAAATATAAAAATAATGTAAAATGTGATGTTTGAGTAGTTTAAGAATTCTGCAAATTAGAGCAAGACGGTTTCTAGAATCCCATTTTTCAGTGAGACATCTCAGAATCTTCTTGACTTGTTCCTTTTAGGTATAAACTCTTCCAAGACCTTTTAGACTATTGATGATGCTTAAGAACCAAGCAAAGAAGGAATCCAGAGATTCATCTTGAGTCATGTGAAACATCTCATACTTGGTAGAGTAGATATCAATCTTTGCTTCTTTGACAAGACTTGTCTCTTCGTGAATAGCAACAAGTTTATCCCACATTTCTTTTGCAGTGTTGCAAGAAGCAATGTTCTCATATTCCGTAGCAGATACACCACACACAATGTTGTACCTAGCTTTAGAATTGAGAGTGAACCTAAGCTTATCTTTAGTGGTAAACTCATGTTCTTCTTTTGGGACATTAGCTCCTTCAACCACTTTGGTAGGATGTGTGAGACCATTTCTAACTATATGCCAAACTTCATAGTCGATTGCCTTAAGATACATTTCCATGCGCTGCTTCCAGTAAGGGTAGTTTTCTCCATTGAAGAATGGAGGTTTGTGAGAAGAGTGAGACTCATTTTGGTTGTTCATGGTACCTGCAACACAAACTTAATAGGATCTTTAGCTCTTGGTGAGTTAGACCAGTAAACATAAGATGAGCACAAGCTCTGATACCAATTAAGAGTTGCAGAGTCTATTCCTAGAGGATGGTGAATAAGAATTATTAAAAAATTGCTTGTAAAACAAATTCAAATAACAAATTTGTTTAAGAACTAGTTCTTACAAACTAGTTCTTTGACAAATACTAGATTTGAATACAAAGAGATAACTTAATAAACCATTTAGAACATAAAAGAGATTAATCCAAAAACTCAAAGATGGAGAGAAAGAAGATCTGCAAGAGTCTTTATAGTGGTTCGGCTTAACATGCCTACATCCACTTCTCCCATATCATAAGGTTCTACTATTCTTCAACTTTATTTTTCCAAGTTTCACAACCATGGTTTTTGTTTTTCAAGCTAACCATGAACTCGGTCTCTCTAACTCATTAGAGATCACTCTCATGGACTTCTATGGGAGAAATCCAGATACAAAACCCAAGTGTTTTGGTTCAGCCCCAAAGAAGAAACTCTCTTATAGAGTAGAAATAATACTATTAAGTTCTTGAAGCATAAAGAGATAACCGAGAGGAAGAGGAAGAGTAAAAACTCTTAACAATGGCTTCCTTCTCTCTCTAAAATATTTTCTTCTCACTTCTCTTCATGCATTTTCAAAGCCATGGAAGCCCTCTTATTTTTATTTCCTTTCTTGAGCACGTGAAGGACCAAGAGAGAGGCAAAGAAATAGCCACCTACCAGCTGACACAATGTCAATCAACCAAAAAGACTTTTGTCTTTTTGTTCCATAAAGTCTCACTTTGTGTAAGAAAAGTAGATAAACTTTTCCTTGAAACAAGGACCTTACATTAGTTACTTCAAGAAAGAACTTTCCAATCTCAACTAATACAACTCTTAGTTAGATTGTAAAAAGGCTAAATTTGGCTGGAGTCCTCGACAAGCTTCTCCACATCAGCAATATTTGAAACTCTCATTAACAAGAGGAGCTTGATCACAGAGGCAAGAACTAGTTTGTAAGAACAAGTTC
>QAOA01001701.1:395771-409908 GCA_003255065.1 Cercis canadensis
TTGTCACAAAATTAAGAGAAAATTAAAGGTAAACAATAACTTGATAGGAAAACACATCAATGACTCATTCTATTGAGAGAAAATGAAATACAAAATCCTACACAGAAAAATATTTGATACGTTTTTTTTTTTTTTTTCTGACTACATAATTAATTTGAACAGTTAGACACGCTTAAGAATAGAGAAATTAAAATGGTGCTTGTAAGGATCCCAATGAAACCCAATCTCATCTCCTTTCTTCAAACACCTTCTCTTAACAAATTCTGTGTTCCAGCTTCCAATCAAAACATAACTCTTTGAAGAAACCCAATGCTTCAGAATCAGATAGTGCATGGTTTCAGTGTCCACATCCCAAAACCTAATTTGGGTTCCCTTCTCAAGGTTCTTAGCATCTATCTGGGCATCAACACCCAAGACTGGTAGCACCAATTTTTCAACCAAATCAGTGGCCAGCAAGAGTCTGCTTAACTTGCCAAGATCACTCTCGGTGAGGGCTTTCTTGATTTTCCATGGGTCTTCATGAAGCTTCAAATCTGTTGAATAGCCCCACTGCATCTCTTCTATGTTTCTTCCACTTCCACGCATTCTCCTGATTGCTTTCTTGGGAGGGTTAGGGCATGATTTCCTCTTGTTTGATGCAACATAGGGTTTGTCTTTGTTTTGGCCATCATAGAAGCTGCTTGAAATTGAAAGTGATAGCTCAGTGGAGACATGAGATTCATTCCGACCCTTTTCAACTTTTGGGTAATTATGAGGAGAAAGCAGTTCGTAGAGGAAATTGGATATTCGATTTTGGTTTTCTTGGACGCAAGAAGAAGAAGCAACTACAGAAGGTAGGGTTTGGGTTGGGAAGCTAGGGCAGAGCAATAAATCAGCAGCAGCACAAGAAGAATTACTACAAAGGAAATTATACGATCGTTTCTTTTCCATCATAGGAGAATTACTACAAAGCTTAATTCGCAATGAGAAACAGAAGAAACAGAGTGAGAATTTGAGAGCTTTGGGTTTTTGATTTGATGAGCACTGTGAAAAGCGTATGAGACCAGGTAGGGGTTTTTATAGACAGGTTGTTCCTACGAAACTTCACTCCCAAGGAAAGATTAACCCTTTTCTTCTTTGTTTCCGGATTCCTCAATGCGCGTAGGTAGAGATGCTAGTCGATCTAGTACTGATGGTTAACTAAGTGGAAATACTATCATCCCCTTTAATTAATGTTTTACAACGGCTAGCCAGATTTACTATTAAAAAATTAATATATATTTTTTTAATAAGAAAATTAATATTTTTTGAATGACCATCAAAATCAATCTTTCTTTCCTTGATAGTTGTCCATACTCAGCCTTTACATTAAATATGGCATTTTATCTAAATAAGGTTTTAATTTTGCATCTTAATTTTGTCTACTGCCACTTGTGTCCAAAATTTTACCCGAGTGGCTTAATTTTTTCCTTTTTTATGACAATTACATCATTAAATTATTTTAATGGTAATCTATTTGATATTAGATAATATTTTCATGATTAACTTTTACAAAAGTGATTAAACTAGAAGTATCATGTATAATATGGGGACGACTATAAGCTATCCTCACTAAGTTGGGGGTAAGCGTTACCCATTTCTTGGTGGGGTTCTAGTGGGAATGCAAATATGGTGTTAATTCAAATATTTCAAAAAACCAAGTTACCTCAGTATGGGTCATATTCTAAAACAGTTGATATAATATGAGTTTAATTTCATCAAAGAAAATTACTCTTCTGCATTTTTTTAATTTTTTTTTCTGGGATATTTTCCTATGTCCCACTGTTTACAATGAAGTAACTATTATGGCACAGACTAGGTGATCCTATTTTTCAAAATCTTCACAATAACACCTATTTTGGATTGTGAATCTCATAATTTTACATAAAATATGGATTTTAAAATATAAAAATAATGTAAAATGTAATGTTTGAGTAGTTTAAGAATATTAATCTTTTAGTTTTGCTTTATTGAAAACAAATTTATGAAAATTCAACTGCATATATAAATGGTTTATTTTTTGACCCCTGTATATCAAATAATAACTCTTTATTTTGACGGGTCTACATATAGGGCACCCTTTCTTACCAATTTTGTGAAGCAAAAGAAGAAAATGCTTTAAAGGGAAGGGGATGGGGAGCATGAGTGGTCATGATTTTTCTATTTTAACTTCTGGCCATTTTGGGGAAATTGAGTTATTTATAGGGTAAAAGTAAATGAACAAAAAGTAATGATAGTTACACACTAACATATAATCCCATTTGAGTTAATCGAAAACAAAACTTTTATAAGCTGTTAGTAGCTCAAACGAAGACAATTGTGAAAATATGTAGGACGTGCGCACTTAAAGTAAGTTACTCCTCATTAAAAAGTTTGCTCCTTATATTTTTTTTGGTCAAGTCACATTTTATCTAAATATTTTATTTTGTCTAATGTCACTTGTATCCTAAATTTTATACGAGTGTTTAATTTTTTTTCTTTTCTACAACTACATCATAAAATTACTTTTTGGCATTAGATAGTATTTTCATGATTTGAATGTGAAAGAGTTTCATGTCGGGTTTTCTTTCGTGTTAATTTTTCTTTATAATTTTAGAGTGGATGTTTGACCTTTTCTTTACTTCTCTTTTTTGCATGGCGGTATGGATGTTTGAATATATTTCACTTTATTATTGTCACTATTGACAAATCCATGATGAGTTGCAAGAATCTGAAATTAGTAATCTTAAGTTATTAGTGAGTAGTTACACATTGAAATTTGTTTAGCCCACCTCATCATTTCATTTGTTTATGGCGCGCGGCTTATTGCTAGATATAAGGATGCTGCTGAGAGAATATTGTGTTCTTATCAGTATGTTGTCCAAATTATGAAAATAATTGAAATAGACATATTTGCCTCACTAATTACTTTTGAAGCGTTGTAACAATTGTTTTACTAAAACTAAGCAAAGACAAATATTTTTTGCAATTATTGTTTCACCAAAAGGTGATTTGTATATATTGCTCAAAATATGAAAATTAGGGAGAATGTTACAAATAATGATACTAAATTAGCCGATAATATGCTTGATTACATAAACTAAGGGGGTACATTATAATTAAGCCATTAGATGTAGTCTAATGGTGAGATGTTTTAGAAGTGTTTAGGAAGTAAAAAATTTGAACATCTATTCTATCATGTAAACAGACAGGGGCCGGGAGGGGGGCACGGCATTGTAATTGGATGCGCAAATCAGATTGACAAAGTGCAATTAACCCAAAAAAAGTTATTTCTCTTTGGGTCATACCTCAATATAATTGACCCAAAAAAAGTCATTTCTCTTTGGGCATAGGAGTTGGCTGATCAGCTGCTGGCTATGGCTTTGATCATAGTAAAAGCTCCAAGAAGGTTACAAGTATTAGCATTGTCANAACTAAGGGGGTACATTATAATTAAGCCATTAGATGTAGTCTAATGGTGAGATGTTTTATTTCTCTTTGGGTCATACCTCAATATAATTGACCCAAAAAAAGTCATTTCTCTTTGGGCATAGGAGTTGGCTGATCAGCTGCTGGCTATGGCTTTGATCATAGTAAAAGCTCCAAGAAGGTCACAAGTATTAGCATTGTCAATTTCACATCAGCGTGCTGTAGGGCCAAAACAAGGTATGGACTTATTTATAGGCCCTTTTAGAATTTTATTTTTTGGCTTGACCTTGTTTAAACCTTGCCAAATTTGGGCCAACCCCCTATTTAGTTATTTATTAGTAATCAAATCCCTAGATGACTAAATGCTAAGAATGTTCAAAGTCTTCTTTGTACTAAAAATTGGGTTCTTGGCTTTCCCCTGTAATACTTTAAATTTAATATATTAGCTTGAATCTTATTGTTACTTGTTGATTTATTCAATTCATTGGTTGATTTGTGGTTATATCAATAATGTTGATGAACCCAAAGTGGAGACTTCAACTATTATAAACATTAACAAAAATAATGTTATTGCTAGTGAAGGGGAAGAAGAAAAGGAGGAACCAAATAGCTTGTAATAAGTAGTAATGAGGTTATTTTTAAGGTTTGTGAGTTCTGTTTTCAAATTCAAAATTGTAGCCAAAAGGTATTAAAAAAAAAAAAAGAGAGAAGAAGAAGAGGAGAAAGGATTTCAATGTTTGATAAGTAATTGTAGTTTGTAGTTGAGTAGTTGTTACTTGTTTGTTGATAGTTTGATTTGGGTGGTTCTATTTCTACTAGAATAGATATTTCTGTGTATTTCATTCTATTTAAATTTCTCGATGAATATTTGGATGCATGTTTTGTGTGTTCCATTTGGAATTTTTCATCTCTTTGGATGTATATCATTTTAAGTAACTTGCATGGTTTAGTGTTTATTTGGAAGGATTATAACATTATTATTATTACAATGTTTAATTATGCTCTAGGTTCTTATAGTTTAACCAAAAATGTAAGTAGGTTCCTATAATTTATTTTCCTTTAAATGGGTCCTTATAGTTTCAAATTGGTATAATTAAGTCTCAGTTATAACACCTTAATGTGTTGATGACGTGTCAAAATGGTATCTTAGCTGGCCGAAAACAAAGCCCAGTCATCACTTCATAAGCAACTCACGTGACTTTCTTCTTCTATCCAAGCTTATGGTTTTCTTCCTCTTACTGTCACCGATGACTTACATCATTACCACCAGAGAACTTCCAACATCTTCTCTCTATTTTCCCTCTCAAAACGAGCTCTTCTTATCGCCTCTTTTCCCTATCTCTCTCATCCTCTCCATTGCCATTCAAAGAACCCACAGAGCTTTGCAGTAAAGCGTTTCTACAAACTCCATAATTTAGTATCTAAATTGTGCCCCATTCAGAATTTGGGAACAAGAATGGCATATTATCCATTCACAATGGGTCGTTTATTTTCACAGTTTGGTAGGAATTTACCATTCACAGTTTGGGAAGAAGATTCAGAATGGGAACAAGCTTCAGAATTTTCACAACTAGAGGAATTCCCCATTCAGGATTCAGAGTATAATTAAATCTTATTACAAATATGCTATTAGAGCTTAAAAGGTTTATAAGTGTCTTTTTTTTTTTTTTTTATTGGACTCTTTAGCTCGGTTTTATAAATAGGGCTAAACTTGAGATTCATTTATTAAGTCCTTTTAGAATTTAGGTTTTTTGACCCGTCTTGTTTTGGCATGGCCCAAATTAGGCTGGGAAGGCCAGCCCTACTTAACAATGTTAACATGTACTATTCCATTTTTTTTTTTCTATCATAGAGTAGATTTTACTTCTTTAGGCTCTGTTTGAGAGTTTTTTTGGAGGGGAGAGGAGAGGAGAGGAGAGGAAAGGGAGGGAAAGGAAGGGAAAGGAAAGGGAAGGGTTTTCCTTTCCTTTGTTTGGATGATTAAAATGAGGAAAAGGAAAGGAAAGGGAAGAAAATGTCTTATTGTAAAATATTTTTACTAGTTTACCCTTTATTATCTTTTCACTCTTTTTTTCTAATTCAATTTTTTAATTATAAATGTAATTATTATTTATTTATTAAAAAAATAAAATTGACAATAACCGAATTCATACTCTAATTAAGTACATTTTCATAAAAAAGTAAAATTTCATAAATATTAAATTATTAATATATAATATACACTTATTGCTTCTAATGAGTCATAAAAAAATTAATATACTATATATTTTCAAAAAGAAAATAAACTGTGCATCTGAAAAATTATGCAAATTCTATTGCTTTATGGGTTGCAATTAATTAAATTAGAGTGATGATAAAAGGGATTATTTATAATTTTTTTATTAGATGGATATAATTAAAATTTTTAATTAGAAATATAAAAGAATTACAATTTAAACATAAAACTTCAACTTTTTTGCTTTCTTTTCTTATCCAACAATTCAATGGTGGCAGACAGTATGGGTAAATTAGTAAATTAATTCTCTACCCCTCCAAACCCCCCAATTTGGGGGGTTGAAATTTGTGAATGAAAAAAGGAGTGCAAGGGTCAAAGTTTAACCCTTGGTCTCCTTCCCCTTTCAAACTTAAAACTCCCAAACAAGGGAGTGGACTCTCTCATTCCTCTCCTCTCCTCTCATTTCCCCTCCAAAAGAACTCCCAAACATACCCTTAGGGAGTGGACTATTTTTAGGGGAGTACTAAGCTACCCATCTTAGAGGGAGGTAACGCTATCCCTATTTCTTTGGGAGAAATTTTAGATGGGTTTTAATAGAACTCATAACATAATTTTGGTGTCATTGCGAAAATCTCACAAAATTAAATTACCTAGTGTTATTTGAGTTTAATATGGTCAATTTTTTTTTATTTTTTTTTACAAAATCTTGACAGATTTCAAATATACTTTTCGGAACGTTTTACTATATCGTGCAATTTATGAATTTTACAAAGAACTAATTGTTTTGGCATGTACTGGTGATTCAGTTTTTTGAGATATTAACAATGACACTAAAACCATTGGGTGGAATCCCACCTGAATTCACTCAACTGAGTGGGGGATAGGATATATAGTTTCCACCCTATTTTCAATGCTTCATTCTTTGTTTGATTTGTAATCCAAAACCTATGCCTAGGAAACAAACCCCGGAAGAAATTATAGGAGGGGAATGGTTGCTATGGTACTTCTTGAATTACTGTCAAAATTTGTTGGTCTCCGGTAAGAAAAAATTGTTCCTAGGTGGTTACTGCTTATTTCAGGATTGCGAGTCACGTTTGTATTTTTAATGGAACTGAAATTGGAACTTAGCAGAGGCTAAAAAGAAAATAAGGAACTGAAAGGGGAATAATTCTAGCTCAATTACTTTGTGTTAAACATTGCAAAATAGGCAAAGATTTTGATTCTTTTCAAGATGAGTATTATAAAGAAGTGAACAAAATTTTTCATTCTTCTATCATCCTATTGATGCAGTGCTGTAAAATCACATTAGACTCAATGTGGCAAAATATTGCTTTTGGTATCGTGAACAGAAATTGGGTAAATATTTCTTGAGATGATATATGCTTACTTTGCAATAATGATGAATGGTAAAGTTGAGTTGAAATGGGACTGGTTCAAGCTTTATCTTCCGTTGAAATCTTTGATTGTTTAAGTCAATCTCACAAGAAATGAAGAAACAAATCAAGAACAAATTTTTTATCAGATAATATATTCAACTGTTACATAACAGTAGGGATGATTGAACTATGACCTCTAACAAATTATTTAAAACGTTTGTCATTAGACCACACTTAATGACGACAAAACCCAATTAAACTAATTTTTGGGAGCTTGCTGAAGAACAGAGAAATCAAACCGATGTTTGTAAAAATCCCAATGGAGTCCAATTTCATCACCTTTCTTCAAGCACCTTCTCTTCACAAAATCTTGTTTCCAGTTTCCCATGAAAAGGTAATTATTCGAAGAAGACCAACGCTTGAAAATCAAATAGTGCATGGTCTCAGTGTTCACATCCCAAAACTCAACTTGGGTTCCCTTGTTACAATTCTCAGCGTCTCTTTTTGCTTCAGCACCAAGCACTGGCAGCACCAAATCTTCGACCAAATCAGTGGCAATGAAGAGCCTATTAAAGTTCCCAAGATCACTTTTTGTGAGAACTTTCTTAATCTTCCATGGGTCATCGTAGAGCTTCAATGTTGTTGAATACCCCCATTGTCTGTCTTCTGGGTTGTTGGAGCGCACTCTCTTTCCAGGATTCATGTGAGCTTCGGGGCTTGAGTTCCTCTTTTTTGCGGGAAGAAGAACAACAGTGGGTTGGACTCTGTTTTGGCCACCGTTGTTGGTTCTTTGGAGTTCTTGAGCTTGTGGATTCTGAGGCTTCTGTGTAGGAACCAATATGCAAAGTAATTTAGGAGATACTTGTTGTTGCTGTTGTTGGTTTTCCATGATGGAATTCGAAACAATGGCAGGGAAAAACAGAAATTTGTACTCAGAAACGCAAGAAGCAGAGGGAGAACTATAAAGAAGAAAGAAGCAGAGAAGGAGAATTGCAAAGGTTCAGGGATTTCTAACTTGCACTTGAAAAGCTTAAGCGAGGGGGTGCATTCTTTTATAACTTATTAGTTGCTACAATGCAATCCCAAGGAAACCAAGATAGTATGTAACTTCATAACCTAATTCTTTTAAGAATTAAACTCTGGGGGAATGTTTCATATTTCCGGTTAACTTACCTTTCTTTTTTTTTTTCCCCATAAAACAATTTCCAAAAAAAAAAAAAAACTTTTAAAAATTGTTTAAATCATTATAGCTAGGTAGGATGTAATGGTAAGAAGTCTGAATATTTTATTGGAAATCAAGGGTTTAACCTTCCATTTCATTATGTAAAATAAAATTATGTACCTTCTACACTTTTTCCAAAGGTGGGAAAAAAAGTATATTTTTAAGAAAATAAGTTTGCAAAATTTGTCTCACAATCTGTCACTTGTAACTAAATGTCCCTTTTAAATTTCTTCAAAGCTATGCTCACCTTGCTCCTTCCCATAACTTTTCTTTACAAATATTTTGTATGTAATCTAAGTAAATTATATTTTATCACATTTTTTTAATTAAATAATCAAGACTATTTAGTAAAATATTCAAAAATAACAACGAATATGTGTACTTAGCCAAAAAAAAAAAAATTGATTGTAATATATTTTTAATAGCTAGATTGAAAAATTATATATAATTTTTTATTATTTATTATTGTATAATTAATTCAATATTAGAGATATATGTGAGCGAGGCAAAGCAATTTTAATCTCTCTTTTTAAATTTTATTCGAGACTACACAACAAGAAGGTGTAATTTATTTCATTCCAAAATCTTACCCAATCTTGTAATTTAAACCCTCATGTCTTCTATAAAAGAGAGTATTCTTGAGAACAAGCCACTNCTTCTATAAAAGAGTGTATTCTTGAGAACAAGCCACTTTAAACCTAATATATAAATATATAGTGCTATTTTGATTGAACTTTACAATTGATGATATATATTCACTTAAAAGAGAAAAAGAGAAATGCTTATTATATTAGTTAACTCTCACATATTGAATTGGAAAAAAATAAGTTATACTAAAGGAATTTTAGTGGATCTAGTTTAAATTGTGCTAATTATATAATGTGAGCCAATGAGAATCTAACTGAGTAACTCTTATACATATATCATTAGTCAGAAGGGAAAAAAAAAAAAAAGGAACNAAAAAAAAAAAGTGAACGCTAGAGCAATTGAGAATCAATATTGTGGATAAAAATTTCTAAGAAACATGTAATTACCTTGAATTTCCTAATGAATATTAGATTTCTGAGAAGTTTTATTTTGGAGCTCATATATATACCTAGCCAACTTTTGCAAGGCTATCTCTTACATTTCTGCATTTATTGTATTTAGATAATTTGTCATGAACCTCTCCACTATTTGAAAAACCTACATAAATCTCTCTTGACAATATTCTCCATAAACCTCTCTTGATATTTTAAAAATGCTACATTTTAACTCAATTATTATTGTTTCAAAACAAAAATAATATAAAAGGCATCAAACTTGATCACATGCACAATCAATTGGTAAAACATCATAGCACCGGAATAGATTTTTTTTCATCACAACATTAAGTAATGAACATTTTGACTCACTTGACATTAAATATCAGTAAACATGATATTTATTTTTTTAATTAAGGAAAACACTAATTTAGTCAACTTATACTTGTAGTGCTTTTTCTTAAAAAAAAAAAAAACAAATACCAAGGGAGGTTAATTTATGTATGATCTGAAGAGAAGTTTCTGTAAACTTTGAAAATAGGAAAGGTTTGCTCTCAATTCTTTTGACAAGTCACATTTCGTGGAGTTCTCTACTTTAAATGTCTTTCTACTTTAATGACTAGAAACATAGTTTTTTACTTTTAGTAATCTAAGGTTGTTTTATGTATATGTGTATAGTAGAAGTTATATAATTACATTTTACTTTGAATTTTTTTTTTCAATATATTTTCACTACTATTCAATCTATATTAAGTTACCAAACCACAACAAGAAATAATAATATATCCTATATATCTATAGAATAATCAACTAAAAAAAAAAAAGTTATGGCCCATTGATGATCTCTGAATTAAAATAAAAAAAATAAAATAAAAAATAACATTTAAAGAACAGAACTAGACAAAATGTAACTTGACCAAAAGAATATAAGGAACAAGCTTTTTATTGAGGAGTTTATACATTTTCACAATTGTCTTCATTTGAGCTAATAAGACCTTATAAATTTATTTTTTTCCGATTAACACAAATGGGATCATATGTTAGGCTAACTATCATTACTCTTTGTTTATTTACTTTACTCTATAAATGACTCTATTGTTCCCCAAAATGGCCAGAAGTTAAAATAGAAAAACCATGATCACTCATGATTCCCATCCTCTTGCCTTTAAAGCATTTTCTTCTTTTGCTTCACAAAATTGGTACGCGAGGGTGGTACCCTATAGACCAGTCAACATTGGGCCCACTTTAACACAATCGACCATTCCTTCTAATATTGTTATTGAGAAATACCAATAATAAATAGGGNAACAATTAACAAATAGGGAAGGCCCCCTTGAATTCTGCCCATTTCAGCTTTTAGTTTTATTAAACAAACTAGGAAAAGAATAAAGAGTTATTATTTGGTATGCGAAAGACAATATATATATATATATATAGATATATAGATAAGCAGCTAAAGTTTCATAATTTTGTTTTCAATCAAGCAAAACTAAAGATATTAATATTCTTAAACTACTCAAACATCACATTTTCTATTATTTTTATATTTCAAAATAAATATTTCATGTAAAATTATATGAGACATAAAATGAAAACTCATGATATATTATATGGTGTCCACTAACCTTTGTCTCAAATTGGAGGTTCCGGTGAGACTCATGGTCCAAAATTAGTGTCGTTGCAAAGAGCATAAAAAATTGAGTCACCTAGTCTANAAGAGATTGTTGTCTGGTAGACATGAACCTTCTAGTTCAAGTATTCAAGAACATGACTATTCATCAGATAATCAAGAGGATGGAAGTAACAGCAGGGAAGTTGTCATATCTCAAATAGAGCAAAATCTTCAAAACTGGACTATTCCTAAAGTTTCTTCATCAGAAGTTTATCAAAAGGGTAGCTTTGATATACGTCAAAATTATGTCATCAAAACAGTAGAAAAAACAATAACAGTCAAAAAATCAAAAGATACGATTCATCTTCTCTCAGAAGAGATGATTAAGAAACATCGTCAACAAGGTTTCAAATATCTCCATCTAGGATTGGTTCAGGTAGCTGTCAAACCTCTTCACAGGGTAGGGATAGATACTCCAATACTAGTGTACCTCAGAGACAAAAGAATCATAGATTTCAAAGAATCCGTTTTAGGAGTCATTCAATCAAATCTTCATAATGGTCCAACATATGTAGATTGTTTTCCAAACTACACTATGGGTTTAGGACATCCTGACACTTCAAAGTTTTTAGAACTCAAAATCAAATCAAAGGAAGAAAAGTTTCTTCCAGGAATAGAACACATGGCTGTTATATTCCGAATCTGTTACAAAGTCATGAAAACCAAGATCAACATAGGTTGCATCAAACAATCTCCAAAAGATGAATCTTTGTTGTTAGAAGTCAATACTCAAAATTCTCAATCGATAACCCCTAAAAGGTTAAGACATGATGAAATTTCATATGTGGATGAATGGGAAATAGAGGATGCAGTCCCTCCTAGATCCCCAAAATATCCAGAATTAAATCAAATTTTAACATCTCCCTCAGGGAATGTTACTCTCAAATTTGGAAGGTCATACTCTTCTAGGTATGAACCATCAACTCATTATAGTTCTGAAAGAAGATCAATAGATTTCTCTTCAATAAGTTCATCAGGAATCAATTTTAGACCTGTCATCCCAAAGCGAGTCTATCAGGAAACTCAAGATCAAGAGTCTCCTCATATGTCTCCTATAGCGTCTGATTTTCAAAGCCAACTCAATGTCATATCAAAAGAATTCAAGATAGATAAAGAATATCTTAAGGAGGAATTCATGAGAGATTACAATAAAGAGAAAAGACACTGGTATTTCAATACATTCAGTAAAGAGATTCTAAAATATTACAAAATGTTCTATTATGATAAGTTAGAACGTGCTAAGATCAACATTCCTTTCTTCGAATGGTTCGAAGTCTATGCTAGGAAAAATTACATCCCTTATCCTTTTAGAACACCTAAGGAAATCAATATGAATACCAGGACAGCTCAAAATTGGAAAACCTCATCCAATACAACTGTCACTTCAGTTCATCCTCCTTTAGAAGAAATCATTGTCAAAAATGTTCATCAAGAAGAAGTAATTGCTTCACCTTTCAAAATGAGTCATGGTCCTGATAAGGACAATCTTTCATTAAAGGATGTCAAGAATATTCAATATCAAAATAATTATACAAATCAAATACTCAAAACTGTTTCAGAACAAATGACTAGAGTAGAGAACACACTCTCTTCTCTTCCTCCATTAAATAATTCATTAGATCTTCCTCCATTAAGTCGTTCTTTAGGTCCTCTTTCATTAGGTCCTTCCTCATCAAAGTCTCCTTCTTCTCCTTCAATATCTTTCAATAAATCAGAAATTCAGCAACCTATTTATAGGATGCCAAACTTTTCAAAAATAAAAGATATTAGGTTTGGTAATGAAGATGCTTTAAACCTAATAGTCGATAAACTCAATAAATTAGAAAAGAAACAGTCAATCAATATGATCAATCAAGAAGAAGAAGAATTAGCTGTCAATAAAGTTTTAAAACAGAATCTGAGATTAGGTCGAAGAACTTATCAAACTAGGAATTACTATCCTAGACCTACTCTTCCAGATATTCAATTTGAGGAAAGAAGTCAATATGTCCATAGTAGTTATGATGGAACTAGTATCTATGAGTGGAATATTGATGGTATGAGCGAACATGAGATATTAAATCATACCAATGAAATCCTCATGGCAGTCAATGCTTTTAGAATCAAAATTCCTTCAGCTGATTTAAGGAATATCCTCAAAATCATTGTTAGTGGTTTCACTGGTCAACTCAAAGGTTGGTGGGATAATTATCTCACTGAAGATCAAAGATTAGAAATAGAAACCTCAATAGATCCTGAAACTGATAGTTCAACATGCATAGAACTTTTGATCTATGCCATCATTAAACATTTCATAGGTGAACCTCAAAGTTTTCAAGACAAGTCATTAGAAATCTTAACCAACTTAAGGTGTAGAGAACTCTCAGACTTAAGATGGTATAAAGATGTCTTTTTCTCAAAAGTGTTCTTAAGAAGTGATTGCAATTTAGCTTATTGGAAAGAAAAGTTTATCTGCGGTCTTCCTAAGCTATTTGCAGAAAAGGTCAAAGAAAGGTTGAGAAACCATGGAACTCAACAAGGTTTATCATTAACTCAAGTCTATGAATCTTCATCTTATGGTCAGTTAGTTAGTGCTGTCAATCAAGAAATCATTGTTGAGTGTAATGATATCAAATTCAAAAACAAAATTCAAAAAGATAGTCATAAAAGGAAGAATGAACTAGGGAATATTTGTAATCAAATGGGATTTGATACAAATTTAGTTCCTCCTTCATCAAAAGATAAGAAAAAGCCAAAGACTTTTCGGAAAAACTTTGGTCATAGGAAGTTCAATCAAAGAAGAACAAATCATGATAGAGATAAATCAAAACCTTTCAAAGAGTCTTCAAAGAAGAGTTCAAAGTCTAGAAAGTCATTCAAAAATCCTGTCTGTTATAGATGTGGTCAAGTAGGACATTACAAGAGTAATTGTCCAATGAGAACTAAGATCAATTCATTAAACATCAGTGATTCATTAAAGAAAGAGTTAAGTAAATTATTCATTAACAATATTTCAGACTCAGAGAATGAATCTGAAAAGGAATCATCAGATAGGAATTCTGAAAATCAAATAGAAAATATTTTTCAAATTCAAGAAGAATCATCTGCTTCAGAATCTTCTGGAACTGAAAAAGATGAACCTTGTATTCAAAATTGCAAGGATCCAGATTGCAATGGAACTTGCAAATCAAAGTCAATAAATGTTATTTCATCAGAAGCTAGTTT
>QAOA01001701.1:410698-448757 GCA_003255065.1 Cercis canadensis
TCCAAAAAGATATGTCGAGCTACTCATTCAAAGCAAAGCCCCAGAATGGATCAAAGGGATTTGTTATCCTGCTCAACACAAAATTCTTCTCAAAAAACATCTAGTCAAACCTTACCTTCTCTCTTCTGAGTATCCCTGGCCTTGTCATAATCTTTCCTTAAGAAAGCAAATTAGACATTGGAGAGCTTTTACTATTGCAAAAGAGCTTTCTATTAAATATCAAACCCTTGTTGCAGAGGATTTTAATCAAAAAATATATTCAGATTTAACCATTCCCGAAGTTCCTTTCAAAATTCGGACTGATTTTCAACAGTTAGTCGATCATTATTTTCAAAAGAATCATGCCGAAGATTTAGAAGCATTTCATCTTTTCTATCAAAATGCAGAGGAAGATGACAGATTTGATTACTGGAATACTGCTTTTGATGCAGAATACCAAGATATCATTACAATAGAATGGAATCGTGACACAGTCACCCAAAGACTGCCGTCCATGTGCAGTGATTCCACATAGTTGTAGCTATGTGCAGTGTTACTAAAAGGCTGCAGAGTTCACATGCAAAATTATCATCATATTCAACAAGTCAACAAAGTTTATGGAGACTCTTCATCATGCCAAGTGTCCAGACATGTGTCAATAAGAGAAGAAAAGAATGCTTCCCCACTCAACAAGTGTCATTACAAGAAGACATCATGAAAAGCTTCATCACACCTCATACAACAAGAAAAGAATGGACTTCAAACCATTTGGAATCCATCCTTCCCTCAAGAGTCTATAAATAGCCACATTCATGACAAGAGAAGGCAATGTAAATATTTGGTAGAAATAACCCTTTAGCTTAGCCAAGTCTAGCTAACATTTCTAATCTTCTCCTTTCATCAAAGTTTCACTAAGTCATTAGCTTACTTCAAAGCCTTTCATCAAAGCCCTTGTGCTCTCCTCAAAGATTGTAACTTTTTCAAAGTGTATTTCAAGAAGTTTCAAAGTTGTAAGTGTTATTTTGTTCAATATTAAGTTTATTTCATTACAATTCATTAAGTATTCATTATCCTTCTCCTATGCTTTCCAGTGCGGACTACCGCCGGATTAGCTCCCTTTCATAAGCATTTCCCCTTCCTACTGCTTTCCAGTGCGGACTACCGCAGCATCCCTTTTAATTTTCGAAGTTACTGTTCATGTTCATAATTACTGTTCACGTTTACTATTCACGTCACTGTTCATAAGTTACTATTCACTCCGAATCTTCTACTCCTTCTTCACTTTTTAATTCATTTTTGCACACACTTTCTTTACATGTTTTACATGTTTTGACTTACTCATTACTCATTAAGACTTTCATAATCATTAAGTCAAAATCTAAGAGCGATCCTGCCCCGAATGGTATCAGAGCCGAATAGAATTAGATATATATAGATAAGCAGCTAAAGTTTCATAATTTTGTTTTCAATCAAGCAAAACTAAAGATATTAATATTCTTAAACTACTCAAACATCACATTTTCTATTATTTTTATATTTCAAAATAAATATTTCATGTAAAATTATATGAGACAGAAAATGAAAACTCATGATATATTATATGGTGTCCACTAACCTTTGTCTCAAATTGGAGGTTCCGGTGAGACTCATGGTCCAAAATTAGTGTCGTTGCAAAGAGCATAAAAAATTGAGTCACCTAGTCTATGCCAAAATAGTTCACTGCAAAATACATAAACGAGACAATATAAGAAAACATGTTAAAAAATTAAGAAAATGTAGAAAAGTGATTTTCTTTGACGAAATTAAACTCAAATTATATCAACTATTTTAGAATCTGACCTACAATGGTGTAACTCAATTTTTCTAGATCTTTACAATAATAACATATTTGCATTCCCATTAAAACCCCACCAATTGGGGGAATGGATAACGTTATCCACTACTTAGTGGGAGTAGCTTATAGTAGTCCCCTATNTACTTAGTGGGAGTAACTTATAGTAGTCCCCTATTATATATGATACTTCTAGTTCAATCACTTTTGTAAAAGTTAATCATGAAAATACTATCTCATATTAGACAAATTATTGTTAAAATAATTTTATGATGTAATTGTCATAAAAAAGAAAAAAAAAATTAAGCCACTCGTTTAAAATTTTGGACACAAGTGGTGAAATCAGAGTTGAGCAGAGAAGCAGTTGAAAGATAGAAGGTTGAGAACGAGAGAGAGAGAGAGAGAGAATGAGAAAATGATATCTATAATGTTACTGAATGAACAAATAGGAGTACATATATAGAAAGGCTAAACTACTCCTAACAAACTAAACTAACTAATTACACTAATGGACTAACTGAAGGCTTAACTGAATCCGGCCCATTAACTAATCAGGGCCCACAAATATAATTAATAACTAGTACCCCCCCCCCCCTCTCAAGCTGGATGTGGAGACAATCCAAGCTTGCATAATGTCTCATGATGCTTCAGAGCAGTAAGGGATTTGGTGAAAATATCTGCGAACTAGTCTGTGGGTAAGAAGATGAGAGAGTGAGAGAAGACCATCTAACAGTTGCTCACGAACATAATGACAATCAATGTCAATGTGTTTAGTGCATCTGGATTGCGAGCAATTTAGATGGCTGCCATGTTGTCACATTTGAGAAGGATGGGAGTGACATGAGAAACACCAAGATCACCAAACAAACGACTAAGCCATGCCAATTCAGTAATGACTCTTCTCATGGACCTATACTCAGCTTCTGCAGAGGACAAATAAACAATGGTTTGCTTCTTGGACTTCCATGACATAGGACAACCACCAAGCATAATAAAATAACCACTAACAAATTTTCTAGATAAAGGACATGCAGCCCAATCAGAGTCACAATAGGCAAGAAGACGTAAATCTGCAGTGTTGTTTATGAAAATGCCCTGAAGGGAATGAGAATGGAGATACTACAGAACATGAAGGGCTACTTGCATATGAGCTTGACAAGGATGTTGATTGAATTGGCTAAGGAACTGCACTGTGTAGATTATGTTTGGCTAAGTGTGCAACAGAAAATTTAACTTGCCAAACAATCTTCTATAAATGGTGGGGTCAGGTAAGGGATCAAGCATGTCAAGATCCAACTTCACATTGTTGGCTAAAGGACAAGCCATTTGAGGCATAGCAAAAACCTAGAAGTCATTGCAAAGGTCAATGGTGTATTTTTGTTGACTAACTAAAAGACCTTGAGACAAGGGAGTGAACTCGAGACCAAGAAAATAATGAAAGGTGCCAAGATCTTTGATTCTAAATGTATCATCAAGGTGTTGTTTGAGAGACTGGATTTCAGATAAATCATCACCAGTCACCAAGAGATCATCAACATAAACTGCCACAATAACCAAAGAACTAGAAGACTTCTTAATAAACAAAGAGTAGTCATGAGGAGAGTATGCATAACCTCTGTGCTTAAGAGTTTCTGACAACTTAGCATACCATTGATGTGAAGCCTGTTTCAAACCATACAAGGACTTCTTTAATTTGCAGACTAAGGAAGAATCAGAAACAATGAGTCCAAGAGGAGTTTGCATGTAGATATCCTCATGAAGAGTGTCATGTAAAAAGGCATTATTAACATCTAGTTGAAAGAGAGACCAGCCACGTTTAACAACAAGTGCAATTAAGGTCCTAATTGTAGTAAACTTAACAACTAGAGAAAAAGTCTCAGAATAATCCTCACCTTCCTTTTGAGTAAAACCTCTAACCACAAGCCTAGCTTTGTATCTCTCTATAGAGCCATTTGATTTCCTTTTAATCTTGTAAACTCACTTACAACTGATAGGCTTCTTGCCTTTAGGTAATTTGACAATATCCCAAGTTTTATTAATCTCAAGAGCTTCAAACTCTTTAGCCATTGCTTCATCCTATAGTGGATTACTTGCAGCTTGCTTATAGGTCTGAGGTTCAATATCAGTGAGGATATTGTGAGTAAGATGTTGAGTGCTGTCAGATAAGGTGTTGAAGCATAAGGATTTGGTAGCAAAACAAGCATTGGTGATAGTATGACAACAAGAACCAGTGAGGGCATTTGTATATGTGGCATTCATAGCAGAACCATAAACATAGTCCAGAAGAGAAAGAGATGGCTTGATAATTCTAGTGGACTTTCTAAGGGATTGATTGTCTTGATTAGTATTAGACACTAGAGGAGGAGGGAAGACCAATTAAGAGGTAGAGGAACGGGAACACCAGTGGGAATATCTTCTATAGGAAAAGGTAAAGAGGAAGAAGAATGTTTAGAAACAGGAGATGAATGCAAAGGAAAAATTGTTTCATGAAAAATGATATCTCGGGAAACAATGATCTATTGAGTTTGAAGATTAAGAGCTTTATAGGCTTTCTTGCCAAATGGATATCCTAGAAAAATTCCAAGAAAGGAATGAGGCATAAACTTGTCTCTGCCTTGAACAGTGGTAGAAACAAAACATAGACAACCAAAAGGTTTGAGGTGGGAAAATGAAGGCAATTGATTAAAAAGCACTTGATAGGGTGTTTGATTATGAAGAACCTTGGAAGGTGTTCTATTGATAAGATAGGTGGTTGTGAGGACACAGTCACCCCAGTATTTCTTAGGTAAACCATATTGATATAAAAGGGCTCTAGAAGTTTCAAGTAAATGGTGATGTTTACATTCAACAACCCCATTTTGTTGAGGTGTATATGGATAGGAAGTTTGATGAATGATACCAAAGGAAGAAAAAAAAGTTTGGCCTGCTGAGCTGCTGCCAAGTTCATAGGTATTATCAGTCCTAATCACTTTGACAGTGGTATTGAACTGTGTTTGAACAAGGTGAACATAGGATTGGATAATGGAGAAAGCAGAAGATTTGTTATGAAGTAAATGAACCTAGGTGTTTCTGCTAAAGTCATCAACAATGGTAAGAAAATACTTATGACTAGTATAGGTAGAATTTTTGTTAGGACCCCAAACATCGATGTGAATTAAGTCAAAAAGAGCTTTAGTAGAAATATGACTATAAGGAAATGGTAATTTGTGTTGTCTAGACTGTGAACAAAGAAGGCAAGGATCAAAATCACTGTGATTACCAAGTTTTGGCATATCAATTGATAACATATGTAGTTTGTACAGAGGCATATGCCCCATACGGAAATGCCATAGAAGAGTGTTATTTTTATTACAAGAGGAATTACAACTGACATTACAAGATGAATCAAAAGGAATTTTAAAAGTGGCAGAATTATTAACATGTTGTCGAAGAAGATACAGACCTTCATTGAAGGGGCCTATATGTAACACATGTTATCAGAAAAGTACACTGAATAGTGACATTGAGAAGTTAATTTGCTGATAGACAATAGATAGAACTTGAAAGAAGGAACAAAAAGAACATTGGAAAGAATTAGATGTGAAGAAATGACAATTGTGTCTACATTGTTAACCCGGACAGTCTCACCATTAGGAAGAGAAACAGAATATGGCACCTTAACATCAATCATACTAGAGAAAGCATTTTTATCAAAGCACATGTGATCAGAAGCACTAGTATCTATGATCCAAATGTGTCCTCTATGAGAAAGTTCATTGTAATTTTGACAAATTACTTGCAAAATTGGCCGCTGCAAGTGTATTAGGCAAAGCCATTTGGTTTGATTGATCAATATGCTTGAGTTGATTCAGGAGAGTCAAGAGTTGACTATATTGTTCAGTGGAAAATTGGAGAGCAGGAGAAGAAGCATTGTTCTGAGAATTCTCAATTGATTCTCCTTGAACTGATCCAAAAATTTTCTTAGGCCTTTGAAACTTGAAATCAACAGGATAACCATGAAGTTTATAACACTTGTCCTTTGTATGTCCTGGTTTCTTGCAATAGTTGCAAGTAACATTTGATTTCTTGTTTAGATCATACCTTTGAGGTGTGTAATTGTTCTTTCCAGTGTTTGCATTCATCGCAGTAGTATCACTTGAGAAAGGAACAATAGGTGAAGAAATTTCTTTCTATTTCGCTTCATGAATAAGAATAGAATAGGCTTGATTGACGGTTGGTAGAGGGGACATCATAAGAATGTGACCCCTAACAGTTGAGAAGGCATCATTAAGCCCCATAAGCAATTGGAATAACTTATGATCCTCAAAGTATTTGTCCAAGATTTTCGCAGAACCACAAGAACATTCAGGAACAACTTGGAAAATTTTCAATTCATTCCAAATTCTCTTAATTTTGGTGTAATAACAAGAGACATTATCTGCCCCTTGAGAAACTGAGAATAATTCTTTCTGAATTTGATAAACCAGAGAGCCATTGGCTTGTTCAAAACGTTCAATGAGTTCATACCACATTTCTTGTGCAGTAGAAATATAAATCACACTTTCAACAATGTCCTTGTTCAAAGCATTTAAAATCCAACTAATTACCATGAAATTACAGCGATTCTAGGCACTCAGCAAGGAAGAAACAAATGCTGGCTTCTGCACCTCACCATTGATGAACCCTAGCTTGTTCTTTGCAGAGAGAACAATCACCATTGCTCATTTCTAGGCATGAAAACCTCTTCCATCAAATTGCTTGGAGACAGGCACAACACCATAATTATCTAAGGAGTGTAGATACAAAGGACTTGAAGAATCAACCACATTGTCTTTAGAGTTACCAGAACCTCCATGGGAGGGGTTAGCAAAATGCAAAGGATTATTTGCCATGTCTTCAAAACTCAAAAAAATTCAGAAAATAGGAGAAAAAACAAGAAGAATGATTAGAAGAGATGCAAGTAAGGATTGAGCTACCAGAAGCTCTGATACCATGAAATCAGAGTTGAGCAGATAATCAGTTGAAAGAGAGAAGGTTGAGAACGCGAGAGAGAGAGAGAGAGAGAGAGAGAGAGAGAGAGAGAGAGAGAGAGAGAGAGAGAGAGAGAGAGAGAGAGAATGAGAAAATGATATCTGTAATATTACTGAATGAACATAAAGGAGTACATATATAGAAAGGCTAAACTACTCCTAACAAACTAAACTAACTAATTACACTAATGGACTAACTGAAGACTTAACTGAATCCGGCCCATTAACTAATCAGGGCCCATAAATATAACTAATAACTAATAAGTGGCAGTAGACAAAATAAAGATGCAAAATTAAAACTATATATTTAGATANGTTGAGCAGAGAATCAGTTGAAAGAGAGAAGGTTGAGAACGAGAGAGAGAGAGAGAGAGAGAATGAGAAAATGATATCTGTAATATTACTGAATGAACATAAAGGAGTACATATATAAAAAGGCTAAACTACTCCTAACAAACTAAACTAACTAATTACACTAATGGACTAACTGAAGACTTAACTGAATCCGGCCCATTAACTAATCAGGGCCCATAAATATAACTAATAACTAATAAGTGGCAGTAGACAAAATAAAGATGCAAAATTAAAACTATATATTTAGATAAAATGCCAAATTTAATGTAAAGGCTGAGTATGGACAACAATCAAGGAAAGTGAGCTAGATTTTGATGGTCATTCATAAAATATTAATTTTTTAATTGTAAATCTGGTTAGCCGTCGTAAAGCATTAAAACTTGGAAGGGGAAGATATTGTTTGCACTTAGTTACCCATTAGTATTCCTATGCGCATTGAGCAATCCGGAAACAAAGAGGAAAAGGATTAATATTTCCTTGGGAGTGAAGTTTCGTAGAAACAACCAGTCTATAAAAACCCCTACCTCCTCTCATGCTTTTCACAGTGCTCATCAAATCAAAAACCCAAAGCTCTCAAATTCTCACTCTCTGTTTCTTCTGTTTCTGATTGCTAATTAAGCTTTGTAGTAATTCTCCTATGATGGAAAAGAAACGATCATATAATTTCCTTTTGGTTAGGGTTCCTCCGAAACCCCATCAAGAATCCTCTGCTGCCCAAACCAGAACCCTTCTAACTAATGCTTCTTTTTCTTCTTCTGCTGCTGCTGCTGATTTATCGCTCTGCCCTAGCTTCCCAACCCAAACCCTACCTTCTGTAGTTGCTTCTTCTTCTTGCGTCCAAGAAAACCAAAAACAAATATCTAATTTCCTCTATGAACTGCTTTCTCCTCAGAATTACCCAAAAGTTGAAAAGGGTCGGAATGAATCTCATGTCTCCACTGAGCTATCACTCTCAATTTCAACCAGCTTCTATGATGGCCAAAACAAAGACAAACCCTATGTTGCATCAAACAAGAGGAAATCATGCCCTAACCCTCCCAAGAAAGCAATCAAGAGAATACGTGGAAGCGGAAGAAACCTAGAAGAGATGCAGTGGGGCTATTCAACAGATTTGAAGCTTTATGAAGACCCATGGAAAATCAAGAAAGCCCTCACTGAGAGTGATCTTGGAAACTTAAGCAGACTCTTGTTGGCCACTGATTTGGTTGAAAAATTGGTGCTGCCAGTCTTGGGTGTTGATGCCCAGAGAGATGGTAAGAACCTTGAGAAGGGAACCCAAGTTAGGTTTTGGGATGTGGACACTGAAAGCATGCACTATCTGATTCTGAAGCATTGGGTTTCTTCAAAGAGTTATGTTTTGATTGGAAGCTGGAACCCAGAATTTGTGAAGAGAAGGTGTTTGAAGAAAGGAGATGAGATTGGGCTTCATTGGGATCCTTACAAGCACCAATTTAATTTTTCTATTCTTAAGCATGCTTAACTATTCAAATTAATTATGTAGTCAGAAAAAAAAATGCTTCTCAGATACTTTTCTGTGTAGGATTTTGTATTTCATTATCTCAATAGAATGAGTCATTGATGTGTTTTCTTATCAAGTTATTGTTTCCCTTTTATATATTTTCTCTTAATTTTGTGACAATTTATGTCAGAAAAGAATTAGTTAATGAATTAATTGGGCCCTTCAAATGGTCTTTGAGACATTCAGTTATATCTGATTTATATCTACAAGTTTAGCTTCAGGAATAAGTTTAAAATTCTAGCCAAAAAGAAAAAACACACAAAACA
This sequence comes from Cercis canadensis, assembly GCA_003255065.1. Taxonomy (NCBI): domain Eukaryota; kingdom Viridiplantae; phylum Streptophyta; class Magnoliopsida; order Fabales; family Fabaceae; genus Cercis; species Cercis canadensis. The sequence goes on from QAOA01001701.1 coordinate 419,657, forward strand.
ATAAGTTTAAATTAAGAGAAAAACTGATTCGGCTCTATCCATGGGAAACAAATTATTCAAGTGGATTAATGTCTTGTTGGAAGCCTAACGAATTTGCAGCAATCTACATTGTTGTTCCAGATAACAAAAATAGACTTTGGTTAATGTTTACAGCAATCTACATCATGTATCATCAATGGTTTGCCATTTTTTCTTTACTTCAATAGTAGTCCACATTAGAGAAACAAATCATCACAAATTGAGTAAGCGTTAATGTATATTACAGAACAAGATGAGTTGGTTGATAGAGGTACAATAGTTAATATGGTTATCCCAAAGTTACCTCCTAAATTTGTTCCTGCTGGCACAATGGTAGCAGTAATATTGACCCAATTTCTGTTCACGACCCCAAAAGCAAGATTTTGCCACATTGAGTCTAATGTGATTTTACAGCACTGCATCAATAGGATGATCAATAGAAGAATGAAAATTTTGTTCTCGTCTTTATAATACTGATCTTGAAAAGAATCAAATTCTGACATATATGTTAATAAAAACCTTTCTCAGTCTTTGCCTATTTTGCAATGTTTAACACACGGTAATTGAGCTAGAATTATTCCCCTTTCAGTTCCTTATTTTCCTTTTAACTTTTGTTAAGTTCCAATTCTAGTTCCATCAAAATTTTGACAGTAATTTAAGAAGCACCATAGCAACCGCTCCCCTCCTATAATTTCTTCTGGGTTTTGTTTCCCAATCATAGATTTCCGATTACAAATAAAGAATGAAGCAATAAAAATAGTTAACTCCCTACAAAAGTAAAATCTACTCTAAAAAAAAGAAAGAAAGAAAAATTGAAATAGTATATGTTAAACATTGTTAAGTAGCACCGGCTCGGCCGTGGGCTCAATTTCCGAAATGCTTAAATAGGGCACCTCAAAAAGTTCAAATTCTAAAAGGACCTAAAAAATGAAACCCGAGCCTGGCATTGTTTATAAAACCAAGCTAAAGGGTTAGCCAAGTAATTTTTTTTAAGAAAATAACTTATTAACATTTCTTAAAGATAAAAATTGAAAAACACACCTTATAAACTGTAACAGTATATTTGTGAACATATTAAAAAAAAAANAAGTTTAAATTAAGAGAAAAGCTGATTCGTCTCTATATGTGGGAAACAAATTATTCAAGAAGATAAGTGTGTTGTTGGAAGCCTAATGAATTTACAGCAATATACATTGTTGTTCCATATATTAAAAATATTCTTTGGTTAATGGAAATAACATATTCTTTGGTTAAAAATATCTCCACCAGATAACTTAATATTGTATTCTTCCAGGTATATGTTTTTATAGCTATTGTAAACTCTTAAATTAACAATGTATGAACCATATTTGTCCAATATCAATATAGATCAAATACACTGCTTTCTAGATAGTCTCAAAGCTTCCAGAGAAAAGAAAAAAGTTAAGAATGTCGTTACAATATTGACGTTAAATATTATTATTCCCATTATATTTCAAAAGAACATAAGGTAAGTGTCAAAGTGATATCTAGGAAAGATAAGTATAAATCATGCACATGCTCTTCTGCATTTAATATAAGGAAGCACAGAAGCTGGAGAAAAAGATAAGAGAAGGATACAAATTAAAGAATGTCAGTACTAAAATGTTTTTTACTCATAGATCAAAGTTGAAGGTACATTTTACCCTTATTTTAAGTGTCCATTTTTCACAAGCTATTATTTTGCACAAAATACAAGGATATGGCACCAAATATTTTTTCTATTTTTAACAGTAAGGTTAATTTTATTTTTTTTTTGGTTTTTAACAGTAAAGGTATCCTCAAGCCAATTTTTGCACACTGAGACTAAGTCACTCCCTATATGATCTTAGGAGTGCATCCCCCACATAGGCCTAATATATCCAGGGCTGGGTGCTAGCCTTAGGATTTGAACCTTGGCTAACTTGGATAAACATATTCCATCCTTATCACTAGACTTCCCTTATGATTAAGGTTAATGAGCACACTAGTGATTTAAAAGGAGCAAGCTAGAACCACATAATTATGCATATTTGGCCCTTCTTGCAAAATTGTAATTTAAATTTTTCTTTAATGTTCTTGGGCCATAGACGAAACTTCATAAGCCAAAAAGCTTGTTGACCCAAATCTTAAAAGACACAGTATTATGGGGTGCAAGGCAATGACAGTGTTACGTAAAAAGTGTACACAAGTGTACATATCGTATCAAGTAATAGAGATGTGAGTTAAAGTATCGTCCTACAGAGATTGTGATTACTAAGTACCAAAATTAGGTGTATTCCAATTTTATCTAGACGATGGATAAGTTGAATTATGGAGATAATCAAATGCATAATAGTAAATGAATAACAATCACTGTAAAAAGAGTAGAAATATGGAGAGATAATATCTAGGGTTTCGATTTTACTGTAGCTAGTCCGAATTGTTACTTCTATTTTGTTAATCTAAAGACAATCTTCTTAATTGCTAGCCAAGAACCCTAAATTATCCATTAGCCTTTCCCAAGGTCAAACAAATGTATTCCCAATTTATGAATCCACTATATTCCTATGTGAATTGCGAATAATCTGGAAATTCAATTAATTCTATGATTCTCTTTAATAGCTACATAAACCATAAAGGTATATCCCTATCCCTTATGGAATCTATGTTCTTAATCCCTATGATCTTCAATTACAACTAACCTTCCAGTATCATTGCAATTATCAATTCATCTAATATGATGACCAGTCAAAAAGAAGCAATAAACATGGAGATGAAGAAGACAATTAATTAGAAAGTCTTTTGATTAAATCTGTAGAAATTACAATCCTTCCTAAACTAGGCTACATCTTCACCCTAGATGGTGGAATTAGTTCATAACTGAAAATAAAGGCAAAGTAGAATAATTCCTAGACATAATGATAAAGGGAAGAAGGAAAAAAACTCAGTAGAGAAGCCACAAATATGCTGTCCAATTTGCACCTCTCAATCCTTGTTTTGCTCTTGCTTCTTTGCTTCCAAAAAGTCTAGAAAAAGATCCCCCAAAACTAAAACCTAAAAGTTCCTTAAATACTAAAAACACTACCCCTAATTTTATTAGGAAAACTAGGCTTCGTACATGGAGGAAGAAGCACTGGGCGCTAGGCTGCGGGTGTTGGGATGCCTAAAATGTTGCTTTGGTGGTGGCGACACCAGGGTGTGGGTGTAACGATGCCCAAAACATGGTAGCACTGCATTTCAGCGAAGCTTGGCACAGCAACGCTGGAGGTCGGGGGTAGGGACACCCAGAGCTTGTTCATCTTGCTTGAGCTTCTCCTAAATGCCCCTTACACCAAGAATCTCCACATTACTCATTGAACCTATAAAATAGAGAAAAAGAACAGGTTTAAGGTTCACAAATCTCAAGAAACATTCACGAAGTTAAGCTAAAAGCATCTATAAAGTGAATATAAAATTCACCTAACAGACAACTTCGTATTCGTAGGCTTCATTATTAACCTCATTCTCAACTCTAGAGCTAGCAAAGTGAGCTCGGCTCGATAAGCTAGCTTGTATAACCCAAAATTTACGTTGGGCTAGGTTGTTAAAATACTAGCCCAAAAAAATTAGGTTGAGCTGGCAATTTGGATCGGGTCATGTTGACCTGATATTTTTTGGGCTGGCCCAATTTTGTATTTAACATTTTTTTCCTCTCATTCAAAGTGAGAAAGGAACCGTCCATGCAAATCCAAGGGTTGTTACTGAAGGCCTGTTTATGGCTCATCCTCCAAAGCCTCCTAACGATCCAGATAACTTAAGTGTCGGAAGTTAGGCCAGTGTACAATTGCCTGTTAGTGAGACCCAGTTTGAAGAAGATGGAATGCTAATTTGCCCATCTCAGGATGGGTGTAGCATGCAGGCTTAACTGCTCGTTGCATGGCAGTGTGTTTTCTCTCCTTCGTGGACAAGGTTAGTGTCTCTTCTTTCTTTTTGTTATGTTCTGTCTAAATATTATTATCTGGAATTGTAGAGGTGTTGGAGGTAAGAAGTTTGTGAGTATTGTTAATCAACTGATTATGGGTCATGAGGTTTGATATGCTGGTTCTTCTTGAAACTCGAGCCAATTCTAGGAAAGCTAGTGGTCTGTTTGAAAAACTGGGCTTTTCAAATATTGAAATTAGTGAGGGCTATGGGTACTCGGGTGGCATTTGGATGGCTTGGAGGAATAGCTTAAATGTTCATATTATTATGAAAGATTTCCAATTTATTCATGTGAAGTTATGTGATGGGACTTCTTCTGCTTGGTGTTTTTTTTTTTTTTTTTTTTTTTAGTGTACATTAACCCTNTTTGCAGTGTACATTAACCCTGATCCGACTCTTAAGAAGTTGTGTTGGGACAACCTTTTTTCTTTGGCTGAGCGCATGGAAGATCCTTGGCTGATAGCGGGGGATATGAATGATATGTCTAGTGCCTATGAACAAAAAGGTGGGGCTTTTATTGATAAGAACTGTTGTGCAAAGCTCTTAGAAAGAATAGATAGGTGCATGCTTATTGACCTCAATGCTCATGGGTCTAATTACACTTGGGTTAGGGCTAACAGAAATGGAAATAAAAGGTTGTTTCAGAGACTATATAAAGCTTTATGTAATAGTGCCTGGAGAACATGCTTTGGGGAAGCATGGGTAAAAGTGATGCCAAGACTAAAGACAGATCACCACCCTATTCTTGCTATAACTAACTCCATTAATGATGGGGCTAGAAATAGACCATTCAGATTTCAAGTGCTTGGTTAAGTCATTATTGTTTTCCTGACTTCATTAAGGCCAACTAGAAGATCATAAGTGATTGTGGGTTGGAGCTGGGGCATTTTTCTGCTGAGCTTAATTCTTGGAATAAAAATGTCTTTGGCTATATCTTTAAAAAGAAAAGGAGGCTTATGGCCCGTGTAGCAGGGGTCTAGAGAGCAAGGGAAGTCAGGAATAATCCTTTTTTGGAAGATTTAGATGCTCGGTTGCGAGAGGATTTGGCAATTATCTTGGCTCAAGAGGAATTACTTTGGTTCCAAAAGTCTAGGGTGTTGTGGGTTGAGAGTGATAGAAATACTAGATACTATCATACAAAAGCCATTTCTAGAAGAAGAAGGAATACAATTTTAATGCTTAGGTCTGCAAATGATACCTGGATAGAAAATCAAGAAAAGCTTGTAAGCATGGTTGTTGCTTTTTTTAAAAATCTTTTCTCTGAAGATGATCCTATAAGAAAATATCTGAAAACAAAGCATTAGTTCCCAGGGTTAGTGAGCATGGGGACATGCTTAATAGGCTAGTCACAAGGGAGGAGATTCATAGTGCCATTTTTTCCATGGGAGATAGTAAAGAGCCTGGGGAAGATGGGTTCCCTGCCCTCTTCTATCAGGTGAACTAGGAGATGGTGGGTAACAATTTGGTTGAGATGGTTGAAAAAATCTGGAGAGGGGAGAGAGAAGTAGAGGATCTAAATCGGATTCTTTTGGTTCTCATTCCCAAAGTGGACAAGCCTAAGTTTTTATCCCAATTTTAGGCCAATATCATTGTGTAATATAACTCTGAAAGTTGTTTCCAAAGTAGTGGTTAATAGGCTTAAGCCGTTGCTCCCTCATATTATCTCGCCGTATCAAACTAGCTTTGTTCCTGGGCGTTGTATCCAATATAATGTGATAATAACCTAAGAAATGCTTCACTTTATGAGTAGAATGAAGAGTAGGAAGTGCTTCATGGCCATCAAGGTAGATCTTGAAAAAGCTTATGATAGGCTGAACTGAAACTTTGTGGCTCAAGTTCTGGATGAAATTGACATCCCCAAAAATTTAAAGAAAATTATCCTCAGTTGTATTATGTCTGCGTCTAGGAGTGTGCTGTGGAATGGGAACAAGACAGAGTTCTTTGCTCTGTCTATAGGGATAAGGCAAGGAGATCCTCTGTCCCCATATATTTTTGTGCTTTGCATGGATAAGCTTTTCCATATTATCTCTCAAGCTATTGAGGAGGGTAAGTGGACTCCTATGTATGTAGGTAGAAGAAGGCGTGCTATCTCTCACCTTATGTTTGCTGATGATCTTTTGCTCTTTGGAGAAGTTTCCACTGCTCAAATAAACAATATGAGGCACTGTCTTGATGAGTTTTGCTATGCTTCGGGTCAAAAGGTGAGTAGCCAGAAAACCCAGTTTGTTTTCTCCAGAAACACTCCTTCGGAGTTGGCAGAGTCTATTTCTAATAGATGTGACTTTGAACGCACGTTCTCATTAGGAAAATACCTCGGGTACCATCTTTCCAATGGAAGGAGTAGGAAAAAGGATTTCCAACACCTGGTGGATAAAATTAGAAGCAGGTTGGCAGGGTTGAATGTTTCTTGTCTGTCCATGGCAGGAAGGCTAACTTTAGCTTCCTCGGTCATTGGTGCTACTCCTACTTATTCTATGATGGTTGCTAAGATTCCTAAAGGAGTTTGCATGGAGTTAGAAAAGCTGCAGCGTTGTTTTTTATGAGGTCAGGCGGACAACGTGAGGAAAATGCATTATGTTGGTTGGCATAACATATGTAAACCAAAAGCTTATGATGGGTTGGGTCTCAAGTCTCTCCAGCAAATGAATAAGGCGTGTTTGCTTAAGCTATATTGGAGGCTCTGTGTTGAAAGTAATAGTCTTTGGGGCTCGGTGATGATTAGTAAATACCAAAGAGGTAGGGATTGGAGTTTCTTAGTGGAAGCTAAAAGTACTTACTCATTGCTTTGGAAGCACTTGCTTGCTTTTTGGCCTAAGTTAATAGAGAAACAAACGTGGAAGATTGGTGATGGAGAAAAAGTTAATTTCTGGAAGGATAACTGGGTAAATGGAATCAATAGTTTAGAAGACCATGCTTTGGTTCCCCTCAGTCAAGAGAGTAGGGAAAGGAAAGCTATGGACCTTGTGTCTTCCTCTTCTGATTAGAATTGGGACCTCCTTGGGCATGTCTTGCCTAAAGATATTCTTGCTTGGATAAGAGCATACTTGCCGCCTAACCCTGTTAATGGCTGTGACAAAATGTGTTGGGGTCCTTCCAACAATGGCCGTTTTCAGTCAAAAGTGCTTACTCGGCTCTTATGGAAAACCAGTGGGGAAATAAGTCCAAAGTTTGGTCCCTAATTTGGAAACTCCCTTGTATTGAGCATATCAGGATTTTTGTTTGGCATGGCTACCTCAACAAGCTCCATACAAATCTCTCTCGTAGTAGATGGGCTGGGGGTAGCCTTGCTTGCAATTGGTGCAGCAACCAAGTGGAATACACTATGCATGTCCTTCGTGACTACTATAGAGCTAATAAAGTTTGGGTTCAGATGGTTGGGACCTCTAAGCTAGCAAAGTTCTTTAACTGCTCTCTGGGTGATTGGTTCTATTTGAACATCAGTACCCATCAGGTTGAGCAAGCTCAATTCGAATGGAGCACTATATGGGCCACTACTGTTTGGTTCTTATGGAAATGGAGAAATGCAAAGGTGTTCAATGAGGAGTTTATCAGACCAAGCAACCTTAAGGAAGTCATTATGGGTTTCATACAAAAAAAACCACATAGAGACTTGCACCATTAAAAGAGCTTTGAACCCAATCAAGGCTTGGAGGGATATCAAATGGTATCCGTCCCCGGTTGACTGGATCAAGATTAATATAGACGGTGCTGCTAAGGGAAACCCAGGCTTTACTAGGAGTGGAGCACTGTTATGGGACCACGTAGAACACTGGATAATGGGTAGTGCTCGGAATGGTGGCTGGAGCAATGCTTTTATTGCTGAGGCGTGGGGGGCTTATGATGGCCTTTTCATGGCTTGGTATTAGGGCTTCAGAAAGATCATTTTTGAGTGTGACTCTACCTCCTTGTTATAGGCCATCGCTCTTGGTAACAAAGGCTCGAATTCTTCCTGCCAGATAATCTCTGCTATCTCTAAACTCATGTCTCTGAACTGGGAAGTCAAGCTCTCCTCTTCCTTCAGGGAAGCCAACATTTGTGCTGATTGGCTAGCCAACCTGGGCTGCAAGCTTGAGCCCATTTGCCAGCTCAACCCAGCCCTTTTCAGCTCGTCCACTTGCCAATGGAACTTTTCTTACTTCTCTGGAAATTCAATTCTGCTACTTCAGTTCTTGCATTCAAAAATAGTATCCCACTCTAACAAAGAACATAATATAATTTAATTACTCCCTCAATTATTTTCTCTCTTTCCTTGGGTCTGAATATCCTCAGGCTTGTTTCTTTGACTATTTTGGTTTATTGGTGTATCTATGTCGTCTTAATAATAATAATAATAATAACAAGAACAAGGGGTTAATTCATGGAATTTCAAATGTGAAGCTTTATTTGTCTATTTTTGCCCTTTATTATCTATGAGTGAGAGACTATATTTATTCTCATTTTTTGTAACTTAATCGGAAATCATGAGGGTATGCTTATTTGGTGATAAGATTTTTCCCTACCTATTGTAAATGATGATGCTCTTAATGTAGATGGCACCCTATACCGTGAATGTGAATTTTTAGCTCTTAATGATTTACATGATTATGTGTTTCTTTCTCTCATGAATATCCATCAATTTAGTTATTTTGATAATGCGGTAGGAAGTATATTACTAGAAAAATATGAATTGGTCTTTCTAAACTTATTCCAAATACTTGATGTCTTGAACTTCTATTTTGTTGACATTCTGGAGATAAGTAATTTGAATTTGGTGTGGGTTTGTGGCAAAGTGACTATGACTTTGTCACTCTTTTTGATTTTTGGTTTTCATCTGGTGTGGCTATGTTGAAATGTAGAGTTTTGCATTACAAATTTGGTGAGGATCGGAACCAAGGATCCCCTATGTTTGGTGGGCATTCTGAATTTTATGTGAGGATGAGAACACATTAGTGAGGAGAAAATGTGAATGAAATTGAAGGGAAAAGTGGCAGTTGAATCTGTTGTTAAAGCAGTAACATCTGCAGAATGGGGACAATGTCTTATGTTCCAAACTATGGGATTTAAGAAGCCTTTGAATCTGAGGATTCATCTAGAATAAGCTGGTTCATGTGAAAAATATCATTTGTTTGGGTATCTGAATTTGTTTTAAAAGAAGTGACTTTTTTTACGAACATAGTAATATTCAAATCCCCTCCCCAAACTCTTCCTGTAGAGGGTGATTTTATCTTCTGTTTGATTAGCTGAATTTATGACTTACATTTCTGTTTTGGTTTTCAAGTTTTATTAGATTTCTTTACTGGGAGCAATTGGTTTTGTTAATTAGGAGGAGTTGTGAGGCATCGGAGAAACATGTTGAAGCAAGCATTTGGCTGGGTTTGGAGCAGAGGGATTCATGCTTATGAAGGAAACATAGTTAATTTGGCCTTGGATTTATGTGCCCTCAAGTTATTTCCACAGAGGACATGTAACTCTCCAACTCAACTTCTTAAAGCTTGATATGATATTTTTTAATGATTATATTACTGTGCTTTTATTTGTTGTGTATCTGCTTCCTCGAATTTCACTGAGAAGAGATGTTGAGCTACTCATTTTGAGTGTAGCTTAATTATGGTGGAATAGAAATGAGTCAAATTTAAAATGTTAGAAATAAATGGTGGCATAATGGGTATTGGTGCTTCTAGAAGAAAGTTTCTGTGGATAAATTATGAAATTTGATCCTAAACCTTAAATTTAGTATAATATCCTAAAGCTTATGTTGTTAAGAAGTCAGATAGGGTTTAGTTGGCATGTGAAATGTTAAATTCTTTTAATTATATTACATGTGGAGGTTGGAAGACTAGTTATGGACAATATTAAGACTCCTTATTGCACTATACAACATATTTTAATTTTTCTTGAGTATCACTAGTTGTGTGATGGGAAATGAGATATTGAGAACGATCGAAGTTTAAAGTGTAGAAGGATATCAGATAATATTAACTTATTTTTTAGTGCAAAAGTTCTGGACTTAACCATTCAGTAAATTATTTTTCTGTCTAATCCTCATATAAATGGTTATATCAAATATTGGGATTATTTATAGATCCAAATAAGTTAGAATTTTTACTGTGATAAGCTAAACTTATTCTATTTTATCATCTGAAAAATTCTTAAATCAACTGGCATCCTGCAATCTGGTTTAGGAAGGTTTCTAATCCATTTTTCACTAGTTTGTATGATTCAATATGGGAATCACTGAACTATTCAAGACCTGTTATTCCTCCATTCCAAGAGAAGTGTTACTTGTAGTTAAATTCATTTGTGCCTGAGATCCCTTCTTCTGTATAATTGTCATCAATTTCAGACTTATCATCTGCATGGATATGTACTTGCTTAACTGCTTTCATGCATTAAGTGATCCCTCGTACGTGTGTATATCTTATAGTGTTTTTACTATTCATCATCGAATTACACATTTCAAAAGGGTAGTTGCTTGCAACTTCAAAGTTTAGCACTTTGTTTCTCCTAATCTATTATTGTTTGTCTGCAAAGTTCCTATACTGTTAAATTGATTTTTTTTTGTCAGACCCAATGGTGGAAATAAAAGTGATATTTGAATTCAATAGCTCTCAAGTTAATCTTAATATAGGAAGATAAGTAATATTTGAAGTATTAATGTTGTCTTGTTATTGTGAGAAATCTTTTGTTTTTTGTTTTTGTTAATTATTTGGTTGATATGTTCATCAGGTTCATATTGCACCAAGAAGCTTTTTTGGTGTAGAGGCTTTCGTTGATGACGACAATAGCTGACCTTACACTTACCAGAAAGGGAAGAAGTCGAAGAATCCAACTAAGCATGTCTCATTCAAACAAAGAACAATTGCCTATATGGAACCTTTTACACTTGATGTGTTTATCTCCAAACGGTTTGCATCAGCTTCACTCACTCATAGGGTAACAAGCAAATAGGTTGCAGTTGCTGGAACCAACTCCAAAGACATAAAAGCTGTGCTCAAGTCTCGTTCAGACATACCGGCGTGTTTGGCCATTGGTCAGATTTTAGCTGAAAGGGCAAGAGAAACTGATGTTTACACTGCTTCTTATACTCCACGGGATAGGGACAAGTTTGAAAGGAAAATTAGAGCTGTAGTTCAATCACTTATTTGATAATGGGATTGATAAAGTTTATCTCTACTGAGTTTTTCACTTTTTGCTCCTAAGCTAATACAATTAGATAAGTTCTTGAAATTCAGGTTAAAGTGATCTGGCCTATGATACGTTTGATCATATCAATTTAGTCCAATGTTGATGCACAGCTATGATTAACATGTCTATAGATTTGATAGACAAGATGAAAACTTCTATTTTAATGAATATGATTTGGTTACATAATCTTTAAACCAACCACCCCCTTCTCTCTCCTCTCCTCTCAGTTCGTCTATTTTCCGGAGAAAAGAAAGTTATTTGTATCTAAATATGGGAATAATCTAAATATACAAAGTTAAAATTTATAAAATTTCATAAACCAAATTTATTTGTTTGGTTAAACTGGAATTCAATAAAAAAAAAAAAAAAACACAGAGTAGCTTACAAACACAACTTGAAAGACAACCAAACTATTTGAGATATTGTATTCTTTAATACTTGATAAATATATAATCAACTATATTTATATGAGGAAGAGCTCTAGCTCAATGTTTCTAATCATAAGGCGGGTTTTTTTATTCTCTTTTTTGATTTCGAATACCTTCCATTGTAAATACAATTCTTATTTATCTACAAGTTAAAAAAAAAATCAATTATATTTATATCTGATTTAACATTTTAATACCACAATACCAAAAAATTGAAAAAGAAAGGGATTAAAAATAAAAAAAAAATTATAATTAGATTTACTATTCAAATCAGGCAAAATAAATAACAAATAGAGTACAATTGTTACAACTCCAACACAAAGCATTTTACATTGCTTTTAGAACTGTCCTCAAGTAAACTTGTGGTTGACACTCAATTATGATTCCTTTTGGAAACTATCGAAGATTCTATGATACTACATGAGTATGTCATATTACATTGACGTGGCAGGTATACATAATTTTTATATTTTATTAGATATAAAATATAATTTATTTAATTTTTTAAATAAACTTAAAAACAGTTAACTTGTACATATGTCATTCATTTATTAGTTAAAATATAAAAACTATTCATTTATTGGTTAAAATATAATTTATTTAATTTTTTAAATAAATTTAAAAACATTTAACTTGTACACTTAAGAAACCTCCGAAAACTATATATATATATATATATATATAATAACTAGTTATTATTGAATACTATTTTTTTGTTATTTTCTCTCATTAGGGCAGACACTTAATTGCAACTCTAACTCTTTTAACACTTAAATACCTTGGTTTTGAAACTTTGGGAATAATTTTCCCTTTATTTTGCTTTCTGAAATTCTATATAAAGTAATAGAAAAGGCTGAGATTCCTTTTTTGAGTTTTTCTACTGCTAGTCCGGTCGTTGGTTTAAAACGAGGGCAGTCATAGTGTCGTTAACTCGTACCCGGTCGTAATCTCATCCCCACCGAAGGGAAGAGACCCTCGTTTCCCCTTCAGATTCTCACTGGGTTCTTTGGGTTCTTTTCACCATTGCTCCTTTTAAATCTTCTCTCTTTGGTCCTTTCAGTTTCTTAAGGTACTCTCTCTCCTTCTCTCTCTCTCTTTACTTGGTTCCGATTGCAGCTATTTTACGTGTTTGGCTGTGCATGCGTGTGCAGGATTAGATGATTAATTTCAAACTGTTTGGTTGGCAATATATTTTAGGAATATGGTAGCCAAATTCAATGGATTTTGAGTGGTTTTAGGGCGCCCATAATGTGAAAATTTGTCGATTTGATTTATAATGTGGGAACTTCTGGTTAGCTTTGTTGAATTGAATTATGTATCTCTTGCAAAACGGGATTTTGGTATCTGTACGTTACTTAAATTTGCATTTTTTTATCTGTTTCCTAGCACCAAACAGGGGTCTCTACTGTACACCAATTGTTATTTTGTTGTTGTTTTTATGGTTTTTTTTAATTTTTTATAAGGGGGTGTTTTTTAGTTTCTTGATGAGAAAACTTGTCAATTTGATTCATCACGTGGGAACTTCTGGTTAGCCATGTTGAATTGAATGCTGTATCTCTAGCAAAATGAGATTGTGGTTATCTGTATGTCAGTTAAATTTCTATTTCTTTTTTATCTGTTTCCCAGGATCAAACAGAGGTCTCCAGTGTTGAATTGTTATTATTTTCTTTTTTTCTTTTTCGTTTTTATGTTAAGGGAGGAATGTTTAGTGTGGAATATATTTATTGTTGTTGCAATCTAGTGCAACTGTTTGGCATTTTTGTTGGTGTAATTTTCACTCTTTCTAGAAAGTGGGCTAAAAAAGCTGCTAGCCTACTATAGAACTTCACCCATCAAATTCTTTACAAACAAGATTACATTTTAGTAAATGGAGGGTAAACTTTGATAATCCATTCTTTCCCACCGTTCGTGCCCAGTTGCTAACCCAGTTTCTACCAAAGTTATCTTGTACCCTTCCTCTTGAATCCCATAATTTGGAACAGAAGACATTGTCTCCATTCTGCAGATGTTACTGTTTTAAGAACAAATTCAGCTGCCACTTTTCCCTTCAATTTTATTTACATTTTCTCCTCACCAATGCATTCTCATCCTCACATAAAATCCAGAATGCCCACCAAACATAGGGGATCCCTGGTTATGATCCTCACCAAATTTGTAATGCAAAACTCTACATTTCAACATAGTCCACACCAGATGAAAAACAAAATCCAAAAATCAAAAAGAGTGACAAAGTTATAGTCACTTTGCCACAAAACCAAACCAAATTCAAATTACTTATCTACATAATGTCAACAAAATAGAAGTTCAGGACATCTAGTATTTGGAATAAGGTTGAGAAAGACCAGTTCATATTTTTCTAGTAATATACTTCCTACTAGGGATTATCACAATAATTAAACTGATTTATATTAATGAGAGAAAGAAACCTATAATCATGTAAATCATTAAGAGCTGAAAATTCACATTCATGGTATAGGGGTGCCATCTACTTTAAGAGCATCATCATCTATAATGGGTAGGGAAAAATCTTATTACCAAATAAGCATACGCTCATGATTTCCCATTAAGTTACAAAAAATGAGAATAAAGATAGTCTCTCACTCCTAGATAATGAAGGGCAAAAATAGGCAAATAAAGCTCCAAATTTGAAATTCCATGGATTAACCCCTTGTTCTTGTTATTATTATTATTACTATTCTGAAACTAGGACGATATAGATACACCAACAAACCAAAATAGTCAAAGAAACAAACCTGAAGATATTTAAACTCAAGGAAAGAGAGAAAATAATTGAGGGAGGAATTCAATTCTGTTTTGTTCTTGTGAGATTGGGATAGTATTTCGAATGCAAGATCTGAAGTAGCTGTGCGCATGTTCTAGGAATCGAATTTCCAGAGAAATAAGAAAAGTTTCATTGGCAAGCCGATGAACTGAGAAGGGCTGGGAATGGGGTTGATAATGAAGCCCACAGATACGAAGCTGTCATTGCCTTGCACCATATAATACTGTGTCGTTTAGGATTTGGGACTGTGTTGTTTATGATTTAGGTCAATGGACTTTTTGGCTTATAAAGTTTGGTACATGGCCCAAGAATATTAAGAAAAATTAAAATTACAATTTTGCAATAGGTGTCAAATATGTATAATTCTGTGGTTCGAGCCCACTCCTTAACACACTACTGTGCTAAAAAAAATTAACCTTACTGTTAAAAATAGAAAAAATATTCGGTGCCACATCCTTGTATTTTGTGCAAAATAATAGCTTGTAAAAGGTGGACACTTAAAAATAAGGGTAAAATGTACCTTCAACTTTGATCTATAATTAAAAAATATTTTAAGGTTCAAAAAGGTGTAAGGAACCCACTTAACTTTATAAAAAGATGAGGTTTCCTTAGTGCCTTTCTTAATGTTCTTGAGCCAAGGACTAAACTTCATAAGCTGAAAAGTCCATTGACCCAAATCATAAATGACACAGTCCCAAATCCTAAATGACACAGTATTATGGGGTGCAAGGCAAGGACAGCTTCATATTCATAGCCTTCATTATCAACCCTATTCCTAGCCCTTCTCAGCTCGTGGGCTTGCCAATGGAACTTTTCTTACATCTCTAGAAATTTGATTCCTAGAACATGCACACAGCTACTTCAGTTCTTGCATTCAAAATACTATCCCACTCTCACAAGAACAAAACAGAATTGAATTCCTCCCTCAATTATTTTCTCCATTTTTTTGAGTTTGAATATCTTCAGGTTTGTTTCTTTTACTATTTTGGTTTGTTGGTGTATCTATGTTGTCCTAGTTTCAGAATAGTAATAATAATAATAACAAGAACAAGGGGTTAATCAATGGAAATTTCAAATTTGGAGTTTTACTTGTCTATTTTTGCCTTTCATTATCTAAGAGTGAGAGACTATCTTTATTCTCATTTTCTGTAACTTAATGGGAAATCATGAGGGTATGCTTATCTAGTAATAAGATTTTTCCTTACCCATTATAAATGATGATGCTCTTGATGTAGATGACACTCCTATACCGTGAATGTGAATTTTCAGCTCTTAATGATTTACATGATTATAGGTTTCTTTCTCTCATTAATATCAATCAATTTAGTTATTGTGATAATGCCTGGTAGGAACTATATGACTAGAAAAATCTGAACTGGTCTTTCTCAACCTTATTCCAAATACTTGATGTCCTGAACTTCTATTTTGTTGACATTTTGGAGATAATTAATTTGAATTTGGTGTGGGTTTGTGGCAAAGTGACTATGACTTTGTCACTCTTTTTGAGTTTTGGTTTTTGGTTTTCATATGGTGTGGACTATGTTAAAATGTAGAGTTTTGCATTACAAATTTGGTGTGGATCAGCACCAGGGGTCCCCTGCATTACAAATTTGGTGAGGATCAGAACCAGGGATCCCCTATGTTTGGTGGGCATTCTGGATTTTATGTGAGGATGAGAACACATTAGTGAGGAGAAAATGTGAACGAAATTGAAGGGAAAAGTGGCAGCTGAACCTGTTTTTAAAGCAGTAACATCTGCAGAATGGGGACAATGTCTTCTCTTCCAAATTATGGGATTAGGCCTTTGAATCAGAGGATTCATCTAGAATAAGCTGGTTCATGGGAATAGTATCATCTGTTTGGGTATCTGAATTTGTTTTAAAAGAAGTGACTTTTTTTTACTAATGTAGTAATATTCAAATCCCCTCCCCAAACTCTTACTGTAGAGGGTGATTTTATCTTCTGTTTGATAGCTGAATTTATCACTTATGTTTCTTTTTTGGTTCTCAAGTTTTATTAGATTTCTTTACAGGGAGCAATTGGTTTTGTTAACTAGGAGGAGTTGTTAGGCATCGGAGAAACATGTTGAAACAAGCACTTGGCAAGGTTTGGCGCAGAGGGATTCATGCTTACGAAGGAAACATAGTTTGGCCTTGGATTTATGTGCCCTCAAGTTATTTCCACAGTGGACATGTAACACTCCAACTCAACTTCTTAAAGCTTGATATGATAATTTTTTAATGATTATATTACTGTACTTTTATATGTTGTGTATCTGCTTCCTCGAATTTCACTGAGAAGAGATGTTGAGCTACTCATTTTGAGTGTAGCTTATGGTGGAATAGAAATGAGTCAAATTTAAAATGTTAGAAATAAATGGTGGCATAATGGGTATTGGTGCTTCTAGAAGAAAGCAGTCATTCTGTGGATAAATTATGAAATTTGATCCTAAACCTTAAATTTAGTATAATATCCTGAAGCTTATATTGCTAAGAAGTCAGATAGGGTTTAGTTGGCATGTTAAATTCTTTTAATTATATTACATGTGCAGATTGGAAGACTAGTTATGGACAATATTAAGACTCATTATTGCACTGTACAGCATATTTTAATTTTTCTTGAGTATCACTGGTTGTGTGATGGGAAGTGAGATATTGAGGAAGATCGAAGTTTAAAGTGTAGAAGGATATCAAATAATATTAACTTATTTTCTGGTGCAAAAGTTCTGGACTTAACCATTCAATAAATTATTTTTCTTTCTAACCCTCATTTGAATGGTTATATCAAATATTGGCATTATTTATAGCTCCAAAGAAGTTAGAATTTTTACTGTGATAAGCTTAACTTATTCTATTTTATCATCTGAAAAATTCTTAAATCAACTGGTATCCTACAATCTGGTTTAGGAAGGCTTCTAATCCATTTTTCACTAGTTTGTATGATCCAATATGGGAATCACTGAACTGTTCAAGACCTGTTATTCCTCCATTCCAATAGAAGTGTTACTTGTAGTTAGATTCATTTGTGCTTGAGATCCCTTCTTCTGTATAATTGTCATCATTTTCAGACTTATCATCTGCATGGATATGTAATTGCTTAACTGCTTTCATGCATTAAATGATCCCTCGTATATGTGTATATCTTATAGTGTTTTTATCATTCATCATCGAATTACACATTTCAAAAGGGTAGTTGCTTGCAACTTCAAAGTTTAGCACTTTGTTTCTCCCAATCTATTATTGTTTGTCTGCAAAGTTCCTATACTATTAAATTGATTTTATTTTTTTTGTCAGACTCAATGGTGGAAATAAAAGTGATATTTGAATTCAATAGCTCTCAAGTTATCTTAATATAGGAAGATAAGTAATATTTGAAGTATTAATGTTGTCTTGATATTCTGAGAAACTTCTTGTTTTTTTTTTTTTTTTTCTTTTTGTTAATTATTTGATAGTATNAACTTCTTGTTTTTTTTTTTTTTCTTTTTGTTAATTATTTGAGAGTATGTTCATCAGGTTCATATGGCACCAAGAAGCTTTTTTGGTGTAGAGGATTTCGTTGATGACGACAGTAGCCGACCTTACACTTATCAGAAAGGGAAGAAGTCGAAGAATCCAACCAAGCATGTCTCATTCAAACAAAGAACAATTGCCTATATGGAACCTTTTACACTCGATGTGTTTCTCTCCAAACGGTTTGTATCAGCTTCACTCACTCATAGGGTAACAAGCAAACAGGTTGCAGTTGCTGGTACCAACTCCAAAGACATAAAAGCTGTGCTCAAGTCTCGTTCAGACATACCGGCGTGTTTGGCCATTGGTCAGATTTTAGCTGAAAGGGCAAGAGAAGCTGATGTTTACACTGCTTCTTATACTCCAAGGGATAGGGACAAGTTTGAAGGGAAAATTAGAGCTGTAGTTCAATCACTTATTGATAATGGGATTGATATCAAAGTTTATCTTGACTGAGTTTTTCACTTTTTTTTTTTTTCCTAAGCTAATACAATTAGGTAAGTTCTTGAAATTCAGGTTAAAGTGATCTGGCTTCTGATACGTTTGATCATATCAATTTAGTCCAATGTTGATGCACAGCTATGATTATGTGTCTATAGATTTGAGAGACAAGATGAAAAGGTCTATTTTAATGAATATGATTCGGTTGCATGTGAATGTTACATAATCTTTTAACGCCCCCTCCTCCCCTCTCAATTCATCTATTTTCTAGAGAAAAGAAAGTTATTTGTTATCCAAATATGGAACAATCTATATACAAAGTTAAAATTTATAAAATTTCATAAACCAAATTATTATTATTTTTGGTTACACTAGAATTCATTAAAATACACAAAGTAGCTTACAAATAGAGAACCTGAAAGACAATAAACCAAATTATTTGAGATATTGTATTCTTTAATACTTGATGAATATATAATATAATCAACCATATTTATATGAAGAAGAGCTCTAACTTATAACTTATAAGATTGGTTTTTTCACCATGTTTTTCAGTTTGAATCCCCTCCATTGCCAATACAGTTCTTATTTATCTATAGGTTAAGAAAAAATCAACTATATTTATATCTAATTTAACATTTAAAAAAATATTTGAACACCACTTAACATAATACCAAAAAATGGAAAAAGAAGGAGATTAAAAAAAATTATAGCTTGATTTACCGTTCAAATAAGGTAAAAGAAAGAATAAATAGAGTATAATCATTGCAACTCGAGCATAAAACATTTTACATTACTTCTAGAATTGTTCTCAATAANCGAACATAAAACATTTTACATTACCTCTAGAATTGTTCTCAATAATATTTTTGTCATTTTTCCTCATTAGGGCAGACACTTAATTGCAACTCTAACTCTTTTAACACTTAAATGTCTTGGTTTTTCTTATAAAAGAAAACAAAAAATATCTTGGTTTTGAAACTTCGGGAATAATTTTCTCTTTATTTTGCTTTTTGAATTTCTATATAAAGTAGTAGAAAAGGCTGAGATTCCTTTTTTAAGTTTTTCTACTGCTAGTCCGGAACAGCTGTGTTCCGGTCGTTGGTTTAAAACGAGGGCAGTAATCGTGTCGTTAACTCGTATCCGGCCGTAATCTCATCCCCGACCGAAGGGAAGAGACCCTCGTTTCCCCTCCAGATTCTTACTGGGTTCTTTTCACCATTGCTCTTTTTCAATCTTCTCGCTTTGGTTCTTTCAGTTTCTCAAGGTACTCTCTCTCCTTCTCTCTCTCTCTTTACTTGGTTCCGATTGCAGCTATTTTGCGTGTTTGGCTGTGCATGCGTGTGCAGGATTAGATGATTAATTGCACTCGAACTGTTTGGTTGGCTATAAATTTTAGGAATATGGTAGCCAAATTCAATGGATTTTGAGTGGTTTTAGGGCGCCATAATGTGAAAATTTGTCGATTTGATTTATAATGTGGGAACTTCTGGTTTGCTATGTTGAATTGAATTATGTATCTCTAACAAAACGAGATTTTGGTATCTGTACGTTACTTAAAGTTGCATTTTTTTTCTGTTTCCTAGCACCAAACAGAAGTCCTACTGTACTCCAATTGTTATTTTGTTGTTGTTTTGTGGTTTTTATGAGAAGGGGGTGTTTTTTAGTTTCCTGATGAGAAAATTTGTCAATTTGATTCATCACGTGGGAACTTCTGGTTAGCCATGTTGAATTGAATGCTGTATCTCTGGCAAAATGAGATTGTGGTTATCTGTATGTCAGTTAAATTTCTATTTCTTTTTTATCTATTTCCCAGGATCAAACAGAGGTCTCCAGTGTTGAATTGTTATTATTATTTTGGTTTTTATGTTAAGGGAGGAATGTTTAGTGTGGAATATATTTATTGTTGTTGCAATCTAGTGTAACTGTTTGGCGTTTTTGGTGGTGTAATTTTCACTGTTTCTAGAAAGTGGGCTCAAAAAGTTGCTAGCCTACTATAGAACTTCATCCATCTAATTCTTTACAAACACGATTACATTTTAGTAAATGTAGGGTAAACTTTGATAATCCATTCTTTCCCTCCTTTTGTGCCCAGTTGCTCACCCAGTTTCTACCGGAGTTATCTTGCTCCCTTCCTCTTGCTCAATTTCTGAATAAATGGTGAGCTTTGGTTCCTGCATAGTGTCATGGACTTTAGACACTATCAAATTTTTAGCATCATTCTCATAAGTTGATGTCTGGAATTAATGCCTCTACCCCTAATGAAAGTACATGATTTTCCTTTTGGACCTCATCAGGAAAGAATCAAAATAAAATAATGATGGAAATGAGGTATATATTGATAATAATGGTATCTACTTTAGTAGGTTCACCTAGAATGAAACAAAATGGAATTGTGAAGGGAGGAGGTAATTGAAGAAAGGATATAAGATATATGAACTTTCCTGCTGATACAGTTGAGAACACTATGTGAGTTTATCATGTATATGAGCCAAGAATTATGAATAGCAAAAAAGATTCAGCAATTATACATTTTATCAAAAAATAAAATGAGCCACTAACCTCGTGTATTTTTTTTTTTTCAACCATTTGTGGTTTACTTGGTTGATCCAAATAACAGTGCCTTGAATGATGTGTAACTTTTGGGAAGAGGCAGTCTGTGATATTAGATTGTTTGGGATAATTGTTCCATCTTTAAGTATAAAATGATAAACTTTCAATGATCAATGACATCACATGTTTTATGGAGTGTAATTGTGCATGCAAGAGCAAACAAATAATAAGGGTAAAGGAGGGCAAGCAAATAGTAAAACTTCCTCTGTAATATGATTAATTTATAGATAGTTTTGGGTATAGACTATGGAGGAGCTCCACTTGAACATTGAATTCTCTGAGAAAATAATGATCACTATTATATCCACCTAGGAAGCATCCCATGGGGCATTTCCATAACAAGGTGGATGCTTAGCAAAGAAGAAATAGATGAGTAGCTGTCTCTGATCTAGAACCCCAAATAACACTTATCAGGAGAAAGAGCCTTATGAGATGTCCAACGTGCATCTGTCAATATGACAATCCATCATCTCAGTATGGTGCTTGTAGTTCACTGTTCTGATAATTGAGTAAGGATAATGGATCAAACACTTTAATATAACACTCCATATCTTAGCATGGTACTTTTACTTTTTGTATCAGAACAAAATACAAAACTTTAATGACTGACACATCTTGAACTGTTGAATACTTACTTCTTTGAACACCTTTCAACATGCACTTTGCATATGTTGGGTTGTACTTCATACTTATATATTGTTTCTGAATACATTGTTTATGTTTTGCTGTGTTGCTGTATATTTGTGTTGTGTCCTGTGTTTTGTGTCTCTGTATGTGCTGCATAGGTTTGTGCTTATGGTTGTGCCTGTTCCTCTCTGCGTGTGTTTTTGTCAGTCAAAATAGATGCATGAACTGTCACAAGAAATTCTTTCCTATTAAGTTCTTTCAGTGCCAAAGTAGTGAAGGCCGGAAAGGATATGGTTGTTATCAGTTAAAATCCTAGTTTGAATATTAAAATTCTATGATTTTATGATCTTACGCTGGCAAAACTATCCAATCCTTGCAGTTCAAATAGTCATTATTTGTTCGTCTTTTTCTAAATTGTTGAAAGGTGCAAATCCCAATTAATTGGGTAATTTCCAATAGAACTCTAAATCAAGGAATAACTATAATTGGTTGTCTTTATCTGCTTTTTGTAAGTCACATATACACAACCCGTCTTGATTGTTACTTGTATATCTAAACATCTTAGTTTGAGAAGGTCCTTAAACATCTATATTCAGTTGATTGGTTTTGGAGTTGTTTGCAGTGAACTTTGTTCGAGTTTCTAATAATGTTCTTGGACCCTTATTAAACTTCAAACAGAAGTTGTTTCTGTAAATATTGTCATAGATGGTTCTCTAAGTGGACTAAATTTTTATCGTACCCTCTCCTAGTCTTATGAATAACATTTCTTTGTAAAGTAGTTTTCAGTTTGAGCACAAGTAGTTGTAAGTTCTTAGGTCAATTTATACTTGCAGACATTGTCTCCATCTCCCTTTTTCTAATCTCAGCCTCCTCAGTTGAATTTTCTTTGTTTCTTCTGGTTGATATGAAATATAAAAAAGTTAGAAGGGAATTAAAGTAAATTGCTTCACTCCTTTATTGCTTCAAGTAACATTTTCTTTCAGAAGCTTTTTGTGGTTAGATACGTGTTTGATATGGAACAAGAAGACCGCAAGAAAGATGTTGAGAATCCTCCAGAAATTCCTTCTAAACACAAACCATCAGAAAAAGATGATAGCAAGAAGGATGTGGAAAATCCTCTTGAAGGAACCAGTAATCAGTCATTGAAGGCCAAATCTAAAATTGTGAAGAAATTTCAGGCTGGTAAATCTAAGACCAAAAAGAATAAAAGCACTCAGCAGATTCAGGGAAGAGAAAGAAAGAGGAGGAAGAATACAAAATTACTGGGCAATGAAGAAAGTCTCCCCATTGGAAATGAGTATGTTGAGAAACAAAGTTCAAAAGACAGCCAACACAATGGAACCTCTGAGGAACACCCTCAGCAGAAGAGCCAGCTGGCTGAGAAGAATAGAGAGAAAGACAGCCAAAGTAGGAGCAGTGGTGACAAATTGGTTACTGAGAAGAGTCATCAGGCTCAAAAGAATAAAGAAAAGATCACTGAATCAGCTAAAAGTCTAGAGAATAAGAAGAATAAAGAGAAAGACAGCCAAAGTAGGAGCAGTGGTGACAAATTGGTTACTGAGAAGAGTCATCAGGCTCGAAAGAATAAAGGAAAGATCACTGAATCAGCTAAAAGTCTAGAGAATAAGAAGAATAAAGAGAAGCATGTAGAGTCAAGCAGGCGTCAAAGGAGTAGAAAGTATGAAAATAAGCATGGTAGCACAGAGAAGAGTCAATCGAATGAGAAGAAGAAGGAAAAGCTTGGTGGTTTAATCTTCATGTGCAATGCAAAGACAAAGCCAGATTGTTTCCATTATCATGTCATGGGTATTTCAACCAGTAAAAAAGATGTTGTTCTAGGAGTCAAGCCTGGTCTTAAGCTTTTCCTTTTTGACTTCGATCTTAAGCTCTTGTATGGGATTTACAGGGCATCCTCTTGTGGTGGCATGAAACTTGAACCGAGAGCTTTTGGTGGTTCCTTTCCTGTTCAGGTTACTCTTCTCTCTCTCCCCCCCTCCTCCTTCTTCTTCTCCCTTTTTCCTTATTTCTTTTGCTACCTGATCTTTCCTGAGAATAGTTCTTGGTCTTTGTTTTATCAAAATTTATGTGCTGATGGCTGAGACCTTCAGGTGCGGTTCAACATTGACAAGGATTGTTTCCCACTGCCTGAGAGCATTTTCAGAAAGGCCATTAAGGAAAATTATAACGAAAAGCACAAGTTCAAAACAGAACTTACTGTCAGACAAGTGAGAATTAAATTTTGCGTCTGGTGGTGGCTGTCATACTTTTGCTTAATTGTTTATCATTGATGATGCTCAAATCTTCTGTTTCAGGTTAGGAGGCTCACAGAACTTTTCCGACCAATATCCTTGCAGCCTGTCCGTTCCCCGCCAAAAGCAATAATCCGGGATAGGGAAGTTCCTTATGAGTTTAGAGGATCACAGCACCATTCACACAGGGACATGCCTGCCAGAGATTATAATGCCAATAGTCATGTGAATAGTTATAATGCCTTCTCTCATGAAAGGGATCACCGAATTGAACGAAGAGAGGAACCTCATGATTTATTTCTTACAGAAAAGGACTATCGAGCTTATGGTCTCCAAGGAGATAGAAGAAATGTCACTCCCCCTTCTAATGTTAACCCTGTACTGGAACCCTACAAGAGAGATTATGAAAGAGATCACCTTCGTCTCCTGGACCCCTATAGGGACAATGTTCCTACACATGCAGAAACTCTACGCACTGATCCCCTTTATTTGAATGAGGGTAAGTATCAGGCATATAGTCATGGTGCAAGACATGACTATTTAAAGGATCCTTATTATGCCTATCGCTATGGTTCATCAAGGGAGCCATATTTGCCACCTTTAAGTAGAGAGGAAATCTCTTCAAGCTCTTATTTGGTTGGTGGAAGAACCTCGATTGAGGCCGATAACTTGCTAAGGGGAGAAGCTGTTCAAGATAGGCTATACTCAACATACGCTGCTGATGCTTTGTCTGACTACAATCGGACGCAACAATATCATAGAGCCAAGCCTGAAGCTATACCTCTGCCAGTTTCATCTCGTTACTCTTTTGCTGGCCCTTCATATTCCTACCGTTAACTTAGATATGCATCTTTACTCCCTGTTGTGCCTTTACATTGTCTTCCTTCTCAGTTGCTGGCACATTAAAACGCAGTAGCAAGTTCACAATGCTTCCCGAGTACTTTCGAATTGTTGGAAGTGTCTACATTGTCTTTGCCTTCGGAAATGAAAATTTACACCCCATGCACTACCGGGATTTTGATAAAAACTAGTTTGATGTGATTGTTAATTACTGATGCAAATTTGTAAACTGTAGCTATTGGTTATATTAGCTAGTTTAATGGGTAGGAAGATAGATATAATCCTTTCAATTAATTTCCTTTTATTCCCTCTGTTCTTTCTCTTCCGATCTAACTTACTATGTATGGCTCAAAAAAATAAAAATAAAAAAATAACTGATTACGTTACTTTTACTTAAGGGGTATTTTGCTACCCCTCATATGTGACATATTATATGAACTGTTATAGATTGATATAACATATAATCAAAATTGTGTAGAAAAAAAATTAAAATGTGACTTGTGTTACATCTAGGAGATGTAGCATAGCACTCCAAAAACTCTTATGTGACGTAAGTCATATATGGAGAGAAAAGGATAGTCTCACCCTTACTTCAAATCACAGTATGGGTTATCATATAAGCCTTGTGGACATTGTAGATAGCATAAACTGTTGAACATCTAGGGCCAGAGTGGAACTAAACATAGGTTTTGAGGATATAGAGCCGACAAAGTTTCCTTCCTTTCATCAATTTGGGACTCTTTCGGCCTTTTCTAGGAAAGCGTACAATTAGGCCTGCTAAGCCACCTTCACTTTTGGCAGGGATAGCCCTACCCCACTTTTTATTGGGAGACTTTTTATTGTGAGAACAATGGTTTTTTGTAAACTGCATAGATGAATTAAAAATTTGGCGCGAGATAGTATTTTTTTTAGTTAAATTCAAATTTTATCGATTATTTACGTATTTGACTTACTGATTTGTTATTTTAAGATCTTTACAATGATTCTAAATTAAGGAGCTTATTTTGTCTTGAATTCCTTAATGATAAGGTGAGATAGTGTTATCCCACCAAAAGATGGAAATAACTCCGTATGCACCATACAATTTTTCATAGATTGTCACAGTAAGTCACCATTGTGATTAGAGGCATACTCTAATTTGAATAAAGAAAAGTTTAAGTGTAAGGGTAAATTTCTTTATAGACTCTTAAATTAAAGGATAAATTAAGAAATCAATATATTATGAATTCCTGTAAATAACTTTGAAAATGTTTTATCATTTTATTTCAAACATTAATAATAAAATTTTGTTGTGTATCAAGCAGAGATATATAGAAAATTTAACATGCAAAAAAAACAAATGATTCTGATTCTTAAAAAGGGCTGGAGACAAACGCAGCTAAATGGGCCTGACAACACTCGGGAAACAATCAAAGCCCATTTATATCAAAAACCACAAATTTTGTCTCCTTTGAGAAAAAATAACACTCGGACAGAAAAAAGAAAAGTTAATTTCAACAAGATTCTAGACAGTCAAAAGACTAAAATGTGTTAAAAGACAACTACTTTTTAAGTAAGTGGCTTTTATTATAAAATGATCAAAATATCTCTTTATGTGGTTATTCTATTTATTTTTGAATATGATAACCACATAAGTGAATAGAATAATCACATATATAAACATAAATAAAAATATAGTATTAAAAAATATTTTAATTATTTTACAAAGTGTGAAAAATACTTACTTAAAAAATAAATTCTTTGGCACCATTTAAAAAATATTACGACATTCTAAAATTTAAGAATAATAGCCTCAAGAAAAAATAAAACTAATTTCACGTGCATTAAAATGGGGACCTTTAAAGTGGTCCTTTTTCATATATGACCATTCTAAAGATAATGTCATGTTGTATATCGAGGAAAGTTTCATTTTATTGGACACACCATAAGTGATTGCTTAATAAATTGAAGGAGAGGGTACCCCACTATCTCCAATTTAGTGGGACATAGCATTTATCTTCATAAAATTATCCATTTTATTTTTGAATCTTGCAGCCATTGAATCTAATTTTTATAGGACTTACTAAAATTTCAATTTGACGGCTTAGATTAACTATACATGATCTAAGCAATAATATTTTCTTTTCTTTATTCCCCTAAACTTTTAAATTTTAGGGTGAAATATTATATTTCATACACATATAAATACACAGTTAATGATTTAATTAATTGTTTCAATTGACTTCTTCTAACTTTTAATTTTGTTTTTGCCATTAGATAAATAGAACTAAATTTTTTATTGGGGATATGAAGGATGAAAGTTAGAACCTATGACCTCAACTTTATTAAGAGATTCCTAAATTAATCATTATGTGCATCTCATGTTTCTAATTTAACGAGAAAATAATCATGATATAACAATTTAGCATTACTTCTTAGTTTGTCACTAAAACTCCATTATAGACAACATAAAGATACTCTTTTTCAATGTGTCACATCTATTGGAATGAAAAAGAAAAGGTAAACTTCAACTTCATCATAAAAAAAATAAATAAATAACTTGTGCAAGTTTAAACAGTTCCACTGTCTCACTATAACCATTAGAGTTACTAGTCATTAAACAATCGTCATATGAAATGTTTCATATTATAACTGAGTAACAACTACATTGATGAGTAATTTATCAAGCATGATCCAAAGAACTTGGTTGGATTAACTTCCAAAAAAAATTTCATTATAGAAAAAAAAAATTGATTTGAGAAGATCAAATTGATTAAGAAAATGATTAATTTTCAAAAAAAATTAACTATGAAAATCAAAAAATAGTTTATGGACCTTTTAAAATTTAAGATGATGATCTAAATATGCAGTAAATTTTAGTATTTTACTTGCATAGATGTAGCCACCTTCAAGGTTTTGAATTTTTTGGCCTGCAGCCACCTTCAAGGTTGGGGGGCAATTGCCTCTGGTCAATCTCCCTTCCACTCATTAAGTCCACACACTCCCTTTTCCAAACACCCAATTCTTGGGAGCCTCTCATAATTCTAATAACTAAATTCCTTTCATCATGTTTCCAAGTTTCCTTCCTTTCATCAATTTGGGATTCTTGGCCATTTTTAGGAAAGCATACAATTAGGAAGCTCCTAAGCCACCTCCACTTTTGGCAAGGATAGCCTTACCCCCACTCTTTATTGGGAGAGTTTGGGTAAAACAAAATTGGACTTTGTTATTGGGAGAGTTTGGGTAAAACGAAATTTGACTTTGTTATCGTCCTAAAGGATTTGAAATTTTGAGTTTTCTAGTGTATGAGAGAACAATAATTTTTTGTGAAATGCAAAGATGGAGCATATGTTAAAATAATAATTTCTTGTAAAATGCTTAAATTGAGTGATACAGGAAAAGTTCTGAAAAAACAAATTAAAAAATTAGTGCAAGATAGTATTTTTTTTCATCTAGTTAAATTCAAATTCTGTCAATTATTTAAGTATTTGACTCACACCAAATGATTTGTTATTTCGAGATCTTCGTAGTGACTGTAATAGTGAGGTGAAATAGTGTTACCCCCACCAAAAGGTTGAGGGCATACAATTCCACAATGGTGTGTCACTGGCATCACGCTCATTGACATCATTCTAGAGGGTCATTGGCATCTCACTTAATCACAACTTTCTGGTGTGTCACTACATCACGCCCGATGATGACTTTTTAGTGGGTCATTGGCATCTTACCAGATGATGGCTTTTTGGTGTGTCACTGGGATCTTGCCCATCTGGAGCTTTCTAGTGCGACAATGGGATCTCATCCAAGGATGGTTTTATGGTGTGTCATTGCATCTTGCACAAGGATGGCTTTCTAGTGCGTTAATGACATCTCATTCGATGATGGCTTTCTTGTGCATCATTAGGAGCTCGCATGAGAAAGGCTTTCTTGTGCGTCATTGGAATCTCATCCGATAATGGCTTTTTGGTGCGTCATTGGCATCTTGCCTAAGGAAGGCTTTCTGGTGCGTCACTGGGATCTCGCTCAGGAAAGGCCTTCTAGCTTGACAATGGGATCTCACCCGACGATGATGCTTTAGTAGATCACTGGCATCTCGATAGCTGATGGCTATCTAGTGTGTCACTGGGATCTCGCTCGAGGATGGCTTTCTGATGGGTTAGTTGCATCTCTCCCCATCACAACTTTTTAGTGCGTCACTAGGAGTTTGCCCAATTGCGATATCACTATGAAAATAGCTAACTGAAAGCAACTCCATTTCCAAAACTTTGGTCATATATAGCTGTTCGAAGTAACACTTGTGTAAACTCAACACCTAACATGCTCTTTAATACATATAATATCTCAGTCAAAATGGGTAGATGAATGAGGTCATCAACTTCATTCTATCCTTGTCAAATTGCATCTTTTTGTTAATTTTAAAAATTCTTTCGTTTGAAAGACATAAATATGTGATATGAGACAGAGATTGGAATGAAAAGGTTTAATTTGTTTTGCTTTGTATATAGATTAAAA